>JAKWBJ010000150.1:600000-788999 GCA_023159175.1 Wohlfahrtia magnifica
CAAAATCCGCACCAAACAGTGACTCGTCTTGGGTGTATCGGCTTTTCAATGTATGCGTGCGGGTTTTCTGTGCCCAAAATGCGAAAATTTTGCTTGTTTGCATACCCGCCAAGATCAAAATGAGCCTCATCTGAACACATCGCACACATTCTGCAACATTACCATGATTTTCAAAGTAATGTCCCAATATTTCCCAGCGTTGTTCAACCATATTCGTTCAGCGGAAGGATAAAACTAATTATCTGTCAAATCAGACATGTGCTAAGTATTACCATTGACGAAATAAGCAATAATTGAAAAAAAACGTTAGATGGCGGATCCGATATTTTAGCTGGTGCAGATTGGCGTAGTTTTCTTTGTTCAGATAATATCGTACGATATGCTTTCAGAACATGAATGCAGTCTACACTTCAAAACAAAGCTGTACTCAATTCAGTACAGTGACTTCTAATGGCTTGAAATTTTTTTGATGCTACCCTAACACCTATTTTGTTTAGGTGGTTGTTGTCTGTATCGCGAAAGCTTCACAAAGCCCCGTTTATTTTGAGAAAACGAGCCTGTATAGCAGTTTTACCACCGCCATCTGATGTTATTATACTGCTAAGAAAAGAAAATCATTTTATTTTATTAAAACGCCTATTTTTGATATACAGTTTGTAAAAAAAATGTTTTGCAAGTAGAAAACAAGTTAAAATCTTATTTTCATTTGAAGTTTACAACAACAAATTCTTCCCATGTTTAATTTTTTGTACACACAAAATCTCTTAGGGGCTTCGAGACGTCATAATTTTTAAAATAGACTCACACATTACAACGCCTACAACAAAAAAGATATTTTCCTGATTTCCGTGCTATAAGATAAATGTTTTCAAAAATAAGAAATTATTGGAATTTTTCGGAATGTGGATATTTTATGAGAAAAATTTGGGTTTTTAATGAATGTTATCGTATGTAAAAGACGTCCCATTATGTTTTGCAATAAAAAACTGTACAAACGTTCACCAAGTGACTCTATATTTAAATGAAAACATTCAGGCAACACGAGTTTCAAAAGATTGGATTATATCCATTGTTTTAAAGGGAAATCAACTGAAAAATTCCCTGATTTTTTTTCATATACCGCGCTAAAAAATATAAAGAAAACAAGTAAGTATTAATTTGTTGTTGAAATTCTCAAATGAAAATAGGATTTTAACTTTTTTCTGTTTTGAAAACATTTTTTTTTACAAACTGTAAATGAGTAAGGCTTCTGTTTTACTGACCTTTATATGCAATTATTGGCATGCTGGCTACTTATTTTCTTCTGTCTCTATTTAGTGAATGTCATGGCAATACCGTCGACATAAGTCAAATCGTTCAAATGATTTATACTCCTTAGGTGCGCTTTGGCCTTGCTAAGGGCTACTGACTTGCGAAATTTATGACATAATTTAGTATAACAATGTTATAGAGGGGAAGAATTTTCTTTACTGTCTTAATATCTCTGTAGTTGTTTTGTATGGTCGGTTAACAATTTGCAATTTAGTTTTTTGTCAAATTTGGTGAACAAAAATCTCGACTGAACTAACAATGCATTTACCAATGCTTTTTCGTACGTTTTCCAAAAAAATGCATATTCTTTTATTCTAAGCTGTATTATCTGGTGATGATATGAGAACAATCAAGCTTCACAAAGTATAAATAGCCTTTTTTTCTATTATTATAATACAACCACTGGAACAAATTAACTGAGATAAGGTTCTAATAAGACCTATACGAGCGCTCTCTAATATTTTCAATGGAGTAACTGGTCTTCTTTTTTCACCCACTGTACATGTAATATCATACATACATTTATATAGTATGTATAAGAAAAGGATTTCTTTTGATTATTTTACCACATTGATCTTTTCTTTTTCTTCTTTTATTATTACTTTACGTTTGGCTTAACAATGGACATAATTTATTCTTCTGACTAAAATAAACGATACCACAGTGCCTTGTAGCATATCGACAACAACGAAGACGATGATCATTGTGAAGATGTTTCAATGTTTCAAAACACATGCGATCACACAGGCCATAAACCAGAATGGGCAATACGACTGAGCATATGCCATACGTAACGATAGCATGAATTTCACTTTTCTTTTCACATTCATAACAAAAGATGCATAGAAGCCCTTAAAGGGATCCAAAAAGAGTTATGAGCGACATATTGGGAAAAAACACCCAATAACACAATGACCCAATGCACTTGCTAAGGTTAAGGTATCACCAACATCATTATCATCAACAACAGCAGCAAACAGTATTGTTAGCATACAGTCAACATTATTCTCACAAACAAATGTGGCAATAAAAATGGCCTTAAAAAGCAGGCATAAACAATTTAGTTAAAAGAAGTCGTGGTAGATATGATTGTAGCTTCCTTTTCTTAATGTTTTCATGGTTATGTTTGTAAGGCAGTAAATGTATTTATTTGAGCGTGTTTGCTAAAATCGTATTCATTGGCACACACACACACACACACACACACACACACACACACACACACACACACACACACGGCTTCAGTTTTAATCAATACGAGTGCAGAGCAGAGACATTTATTATTTTTTTTTTTTTCAAAAAAAATAATGCAGAAGTAAGACGATTTAAATCGTTTTGATTGCAATGCTGAGATAATTCAATAAAAGTAAATATTTGCCAGCATAACTTAAGGGTACAAGTTTATCGCCTACTTTTTTGAGCATTTTTTTTAAATTTTGTTTCCAATTGCATTTTGTTAATGAAATTTATAAGCTACTAGTTAAAACCCGGTGTGCTTCGCTAACTCCATCTTAATTATTATATTAACTGCTATCTTGTCACATGTTTAACCTTTTTCCGCATTTTGTCTCATTTCGGTCAAAATCGAATTATTTGTTGCTTCCAGAAAGACACTGTAGATCCTGCATTTTAGCTGTATACAGTCTTCAACTAAGCACACATTTAGTTCTATATAGTATACTTAGGTTTATACTTAGACAGCATTTATAGAGTGTGATTTCTACAATTCGCTCTTCTTGATAGATGAGGACAGGTAACGAAGCTTTAATAGTTGTTGCTCCCCACATCTACAAAATCTAATATTTAGTATCAATGGAAGGTTACACGCCCACTTATCCATTCTCGCCCAGTTACAGACTGATGAAGTGCATTGTTTACGACGTTATTTGAACGCAATTTAGATACTTCTACTATTACCGTTCTCACTATATACACTACCACCACTTGTCTAATTCCGCCCATTTTTTCCTGATGATTTTCTTTGAATATGAAGTCATTTAGGCCATATTCGGAAGCTTTTGCTTTAACCGTTCTCAAGATATACTAAAATTATTATTTACTTTGTATCGGAGGTACCACGCCCACTTGTTTAATCTCGCCCATTTTTTGAATAATGGTTTGCATTGACTAAACATTTATTTGGGCCAAATTTAGATACTTTTTCTGTTACCATTTTGAAGATATAGAAAAATAAATATTTACTTTGTATGAGCGTGGCACCACCCAGTCGGAATTTTTGAAATTTATAGTTCTTTCGAGACATACAGAGACATACTGTAAAAAGGTTCAGCCGTTTAGCCGTCTATAGACTTCAAACACACATATACAAATACATACATACAAACAAACACACATTGATTTATATGTGTATAAAGACAAAATTGTAATTGTAAATGTAAAATGAACCAGTAAGAGAAAAGCAGAAAAATAAACCAGTAATAAATTTAAACATTAAGAGGCGGTAGGAAAACTTTTTTGAAGAAGGATAAGAAATTACATCTTTCAAAACAAAAACCAGCATATTGTTGATTTGATTAAAACAATGCTCAAGTTAGGTTAGAATGGTTGCCTTCCATTGGAAGTGCATCAAATTAATTTCAATACCCTGTACGCTTTACGGAACTAATAAACAGTTCACGTCCGAGTTTGTGCCTTACTCGGTTTTAACACCTGATAAAATATAATAGAGTAGAACAAATAGAGAGATAGTTTATTCTTTCTCTTTTTTCTTGTCTTGTTTGGAGGTTCTTCATTGGAATATTCCTTCCTGATATCAAAGACAGTAAAGTTTATCTGACTTCTAATAATTTCAGGAATATACCCTCGGCAATTTCGACATCTTGAGTTTACAAAGGGATATTGATTATCGATATTATTGAAGAATTGTACTCAAATGGAAGTTGATCAGTCGAACAATCTAGGACACAAGGCCTTTACAAGGCGAAATGTATTGTCTTGAAACAACGATGTACAATAAAAGTTTGCAGATAAATATTGTAAAAGTGCTGACGAGTTACGTGCTGACTGGATAGACCAAGGCACACATCATGTATGAGTGAAGCATTTCAGAATGTTAACATAATTCAGACTTTTATCAACTGCTGCCCGAGATGCGTTCTTTATATATTGGGTGCTCGAAAAAGTTCGGTTAAAAATTTGACAAAAAATGAAACACTGTTTTCTCATAAGTGTTTGAAACAAGCTTTATAAAATCAGTTATGTACAGTTTTGATCGATAATGGTTTGAGATTTTAAGGGTATAGCCATTATTCCATCAGTGCCTCTATATATATATATATATATATATATATATATATATATATATATATATATATATAAAAATATATATATATATATATTTTTTTTTTTTTTGGAAAAACTGATCCAATTGCGTTTTGCAGACCTTTATGGAATTCAAATTTATAGTAGACCATTAAGAGAGTTCTGCAGAGATTGAAATAAATGATAATCTAAAATATATGGTGGTTTCACAAAAGCTTCTCAGCCAAACTCTCTCAGTTTCTGCAGGGTCATCAAAGATGTGTGATCTGCCGTTATCAATATGGAACACAACAATCAGTTCTGGTCGTTTTAATCGAATTGCGTGTTTCAATCTCGTTAATTGATGGCAGTATATGTAGATCAGAATGAATCGTTTGACTATATTGTAAAAGTTCATCAGTTCTGGTCGTTTTAATCGAATTGCGTGTTTCAATCTCGTTAATTGATGGCAGTATATGTAGATCAGAATGAATCGTTTGACTATATTGTAAAAGTTCATAATGAACAATTCCCTTCCAATCCCATCAGGCACACAGCGTTCCTTTCTTAGTGTCGATCCTGGTCTTTAATACCGTAGCTTCACCTTCTTTATCGTACATGATCTACAATTCATTACTTGTAATTATTCGCATTAGAAATGGTTGGATTTGGTCCATCAAAATATTCACTGTTAATTCATGTGGCACCCGTGCGTAGAGTTCTAGGATACACAGGTTTATTTAATTGGTATTTAACTGTTTGGTGTCCCAGAATTTATAACAACATAATCGAACCAGGCTCGAGCCAGGTTTCGAGTGTTTAATAAAAAATAAAGAAGAAGCCCACCTGACTTTTCAGCTTACCTCTGGCGATGATGACAAACATCAGAGGAAAGATCAGAAAATGACGCCATCTACTGGAACAAAATTACAATGCTAAAGTAAAGATCACCACCAATTGCAAAGATATTCACCACTTCACAATCATATGGATGGAGCTACAGTGAATTCATTATATTCTTAGCTTGAAAGATCAAATTGAATAATGACACTGAAACAAAGCAATAAATGCTTTGTGAAAAGCCAATATGATGCCTAGAGGATCGATGAAAAAACTGTTTGGTGATGAATGCCTAGTTGTCCAGTAACGTTCACGCTGTTTATGTGCCGGTCTTTCTCAATTTTTTTCATGATTTAATCGACCAGAACGGGGTGAATCTTTAAGATCAAAACTATCATATCAAAAACGAGCAAATTATTTCGCTGCTGTTAGTCTATTTACAGCATCATTTCCATAAGCTTCACAAATATTTTCTTAGCTTGTGAACTTTTCACAGAAAAATGTGATTTTACAAATATCTTTTAACAAAGTGAAGCTTGATATGTTACACAGGCTAAGTGTTACCTGATACATGCAATATTACCAGACATATAACATTTTAGAGTAAATATATCGACAATTTAATACAATTTTCAATCATACCTTATGACAAAGGACTTATCAGATTAGAGTTAAATCGAAAATTATGTAATAGAGGTGGAGAGATGGATTGGGCACTAGCGCAAAATACAATGACAAGTTTACAAACATAACCGCAGAATGCAATCTACAAAGGATCCGAAAAATGGGAAAATAATTCTATAATTAAAGCAGGAAAATTAAAACAAAATCTGCTTCTCACAGAACAACTTGAAAACCGCTAAAAAAAATTAGCATTATACAGAAGTAGATAGAAGTAACTTGTTAGGGTATAATGATTCTTTCCGGGCCTTTAAAAAATTAATAAAAAAAGCAATTCTACTCAGAGCAGACACTTAGTATATTTAGTGCGTTTTGGGAGATAAAATTCGTTGTTTAAAACAATATTTGTTGCAATTTTGTTAAGTAATTAAATATTAGATCTATGAGTGTTACACCTTTATAATCTAAAGGCAACAAATTAATATTATATTGTATTGATCTGCTTAATAAAATCTTATATTTCTTGCATATTGTCTTTTGTTCCCTACATCTCATCTACGTTGCTGTATCATGATCGAATGAAAATGAAAACTCAAAAGTAAAATTAAATGCGTTTTCTTTCAATATGCGATATTATGAATACCAAAGCTAAGACTGATATAAAATTGGGAAACACATGTGTGGCCTGTTTCAAATCCGATTTTTTTGTTGATTTTTGTGGCAACATATCATTTTAGTTCATCTTTAAGCTGACTTCAGCATTTCTACTGATCTCATACAGAAACATATTTTTTGTTGTTTTATTTCTCTTATACGAGTATAAAAAAAAACTAACAAAAAGACAAGACGCACAGACAGAGACCATACATGGTTAGTTTAGTACAATCAGATTAAACCAGCCTACCAAATCAATATTTAATAATTACAGTAATTCTCACAGATTTCAGTTTTATTTCAATTCATTTCATACCTCTTATGTGCTTATCTTTAAAAAACCTTTTTGTTTATTGCTAAGGAAGAGAGATGGGGAGAGAGAGAGAGAGAGGGAAAATAAAAAAGGTTGTCGCCGTTGTTGTAAATTTTGTTTTTTTTTTTTTGTTTTTTGATCATTCGCATAAAATGGAAATTAAAAAACAAACTATTGAGTCAAATATTTTGTTATATTGAATCATACTTAATGCGTTTTTCTCAACCATTTCATATTATTTATGGTAATAATTCCACAACACATTTACAATAAATGCAACCCGGCTGAGAATTCATACGAAAAATGAAAGACCCGCTTAATTGAAACAGAAAAACGCTCGTTAATGCACTCACTGCTACATGAGATTCTATAGCCAGCCATCATGACTTCCCTGACACAGACAGTAAGTTGGAAATAAATAATACATACACACAATGCACACACACACAGTAGGTAACCTACCAACCATCCAACCAAGCACCAAATGTGATTTGAATCCGTCTTTATCACAATTTGGCAATCTTATCGTGGTACATTGATTGCGTAGGATGGATGTGTCTCTTCTAAATGCACATACAACGGGCATGAAATTGTGTTACAACGCCATGATTTTTTCAATATGATCGTTTCATCGATTAGTAGTTTTGCTGCTTGCCATCATTATAATTCAAATTTTTTAAGTGGAAATAATACCAATTGGCAGGCAGAAGGCAGCCAAAAACTGTCTCAGTAAGTAACATAGACAATGACACTTAGTTACACATTAGATGCTAGAATTTTCTTGATAATTGGAATTCGTAAAAATTTGTTTCTTTGTTTTGAAATATACATAATTTCCAATATTTCGTAATTGTCTTATAATTCAGTTTAATTATTAAAACACGTTTTAAAGAAAATTCATTAAAATTTTGTTTGCTGATTAAAACAAACTAGTGTACGTAGCGGCTGACACAATCAGCCGCATTCTAACATCTAACATTTATTTTTATTATGTATGTACGCATGTATAAAATTTAAAATTTGTTTTAAATGCATTTCATTTCAAATTTTTCATACAAAATTTTCTTTAAATAGATAAGCCGAAAAATATAAAATAATTTTTTCTAAAAAAAAAAATTTTTTTTTAATTAAAAAAATATGTTTATATGACAAATAGAAAATGTATATACACACATTCATATTATCTTTCGTTATTTATCTGTAGCTAAACAAAAAAAAAAAAAAAAAAAAAATGTTTTCTTTCTATGTTTTGGTAAGAGTTTTGTAGTCGTTTTACTCCTAAAGTACTGGATCGATTTAAATAAAATTGATATTGTCCACATCTGAACAGAAAAGGATTTAAGCCCATATTTATCATTTCAAAATCGGTACAGTAGAACATGCGTAAAGGGACACAATGGAATATCTTCGCCTATTAATTATGTAGCTAAACAGATGGTTCTCCAAGAGGAAAACAAATATTTTTCTTTCAGAATATTTTTGATATTTGGAAATTTATAAAATTGATCGGATAAGTAAAAGGTTAAACAAATTTGATCGGATATGTAAATACGGATTCAATAACATAACAGTGAATAGTCCTTTTTCGCGAGTTGCTTTACTAAGAAATTTAATAACTCCGTCAATTTCCAACGATGTCTGAACCGTAAGTCTTATTTTACTCATAACTTAATATAATTCTTTAATTAATTCATCAATATAAAATAGTGCATAAAAGTCCGAAAAACTGATTTTTTACTCGTAACTCGAGATTTGGGAAGTGTTTCGAAAATTTCAAAAACAGATCTTTGTTCTGCTCGGCAGCACCTATCAGAAAAAAAGTATCAGTTGCCAGGTATTAATTTTTTGTCGCATCGTGTAATTTAATTTGAAAAGAAGTGTAGCTAAAGCTCATCCTCAATACCATATGTTTTATAGATTATAACATCTGACAAATAATTTACGCATTTTAGAATTGGTCATTTCGATATGAAGGACAAGGTCAGCCACAACATTCATTTCGATGTTAACGAATTGAAGGCAACGTTCCATTAAGAACCTGCCAAAACATCCCCTCAAGCAAAACGCTTTCAAACGGCATGATTCAACTCAAAACAAGAAAGTTAGTTGAAGACAAAAATGGATTCATATGGAAATAGTATGTAAAACTCAGCTAACCAATCGACTCAACGCCATAGCTGAACAGAGCTGAAATCAGTCGAGTATCAAGCACAATTAACTCCTTTAAAAAGATGCAGAACTCTCTCACTTGAAAACACTTAAATTAAAATAATGGGCAGTTCTTTTGGAGCGGAATCAATATGTTACCGGAAAAATGGGAAAAGGTCATAGCTGTTTAATACTGTAAATAAATTTCTATTGAAATAATATCTTACAATTTACCAGAGTCCGCCAAAACATGACTCTGAGCAAAATTTTTCTTTTGCTCTCACACGCACAGGCAAAAATATAAACAGAGAGGAATGAAAAGAAAATAAACAGAATAAACAGTTTGAACAAAAATTTTTCATTGATAATATTATTAATCATTTCATTCAACATTATTTATTTATTTTAAATTTAAAATAGAATTTGAAGCAACGGCCCATACATGAGAATTGTATTCCATTTTGGGTCGGATATAGGTCTTGTAAATATTGAGAAGGTCAGATGGAGTGAAGTATTTCTTGCACCGCCTTAAAAAACCAAGGCACTTGACACATTGAAAATGTGATCGTTCCAACGTACATCACAATGAATCTGACTTCTGTGTCTGTGTGTCAGAAAACAACATTGGGTCTTAAGCGCATTAAAATCGGCCCGATTTGCACGACCTCACTCGGATATTTTCGCCAAGTGGCTTGTGAGAGTATCATTCATATTTCGCTTTTTCGCCCCGATCTACAAGAGGCTTGGCCTACGATCAAAAGAGTATGAATGACAAATGTTGCTATCGTCTGCGAAAGAGTAAATAGGATTGAAAGTGAGAAGAATAAAAGCGTTTAGAAATATTAGAAATAGAGTTGGAAAAAAACAGAGCCTTACGGTACCCCTTAATTTATCCTGAACTCGTCGGATGAGATCCCATCTATAACCGCTCTCATAGAGCGATCTCTGAGAAAGCTCGATATAAACCGAGAGAAATGACTACCAACACCAAAGGCAGTAAGTTTCGATACTAGCGCCTCACGATAAACTCCGTCAAACGACTCGGAAATATCTAGAGCGACAACTTTGCTATCACCAAAACCATGAAGGGATTTGTTCCACCTGACGCAGAGTACCGCCAGCAGGTCGCCAGATGAACGGCCATTACGGAAGCCGTATTGACGATCGCGTAGCGAATTGTTGGATTTTAAATGATGATGATTCACCATTCTCTCCATAACCTTGGAAAGTGCCGAACAGACTACAATTGGGTGGTAGTTTTCAGGGTTCGCAGCCTTACCCTTTTTAGGGTTTGGCATTACATTAGCAACCTTCCAGCAAGATGGAAAAATACAGGCGCGATATGACGCACTGAAAAGGTTGGCTAATGGACGAGCTACCGTTGAAGAGCACTGCTTCAGAAGGCTGGTATGCCATCCGGACCAGAAGACTTGTTAACGTTGAGATTTGCACGGGCTCGAAAGTATATACTAGGCATAGTCACTGATTCGCTTTCGAGTGCGGGTAGTGGTTGGAGGCTCTCTGGCAAGCGAGAATTACTTGCAAGTAATTCAGATAAAAGATTTGCCTTTTCAACCGGGTACGTGAATGCTCGGTCATTCTTTATAAGAACTGGAATCGAACTAGCGCTATTCCTAAGCCTTTTAACGAATGATCAAAAGCTTTTACTTCCCCCTATGAAAAGCTTCCGATCGTACAGAGCTTTTTCACGCCTAAGTGCTGCGGCACACGAAGATCTCGCCTGTTTGCGTAGCGAATCAGTAAGGTCGCATTTATTATTGCGCCAATTCCTAAATTCTTCCTCTCTAGATCTGACAGCCAGTCTACATGTCTGATTGAACCAAAATTTATTTCTCGATTTAATCGAAATCTGTTTTGATGGCACGACACGGGCGACAGAACACTGTAAACTTAAGAAGTGTGAAAGCACTCTTCCTAGCGTACACAAATATTTGTGTAAGAAAAACATGAACTTTTTCTTGCAGTGTGCCCTGCGAGACTCTCAAATTATTATCACAATCAGTGTTGCCACAACTTAGAATCTTTTAACCGAATTTGAATAACAAAGTAACCAACAATAACCAAAATTTTAAGTCTCAATTTTAATACAAAAAACATTAAGATACAATTTTATGTATGGAATATAGAGCAGTATTGGCTGAATATAGACCGATCAAGAAAACTTGTTAGAAGTTCTATTAGCTCAGAACTTTTTAACTATGTGTTGACAAGGTTCGCACAATAAAAATTATAATTATTTCATATGTTTGGTTATGATGAGGCTTTAAAATTTATTTGTGCATAATTTAGGCTCAATAGCCCTTACTAACGGATACATTAATAATTCCCAAAATACCCGAATCTAACAGAAGTGTTCAAGCGAAATATTTAAACAAATTTTTTAGTCAAGGAATAAGAACTTACAGAATTGATTGCTTTATCCTCAGGCGCAACAACTCACCAGATGTTTTTAAATAAAAATTTTAAACAACAAGTATATGAAACGTGTATGTATATAAGTATAGACCAATAAAAATCTGATACACAATCTCTTCGTTAAAACGATTAAAAGAAATTGAAAAAATAGTAAGTGACTAACGAGTCAAGCAAAATGTTAATTTGTTACTCCTTCAAATTTATATTCTACTACCAGGTGTATAACTTCAAAGCAAGACTCTCAAAGTGATTTGTATTTTTAATAACTTTTAAGTATGGCTTTTTGGAAGGTTATTTAATTTCACTTAGCCACTCTTAAAGAACAAAGTTCTTTTGCTTGTACCGCTCACCGAAGCTTTTCCTAAATATAGTCCACTGATCTCAACGAGCGGTAAATGATTTATGCGGTTCAGAAGATGACTCTGACACGGAAAATAAAAACCGCCTAGATTGAATTGAAGGAATTACTCTATGTAGTTTCTTTTTAAAATTTAAAAAGCCACTCAAAAAAAACATTTTTAAGCAGCAGAATTCATCAAAAAGCATATAGGAAGACAAAATATCATGTCCTCAATGTTGCTGGAAAGTCATAAAAAAGTTGTTACAGTTTCAATCAGTACTGACGATAAAAACTTGATATCTTACGGCAAATCAAAGTTCAAGCTTTGGCTAAAGACTTGAAGCCGTTATATTCCACAATGACAAAGCCAGATGTTGCAAGATCAGTTAAAAATATTTAAAAAATAGTCTTAGTTGACTTATATATATGTTCTTGGCATCAAATTAGCTGTTTTTTTGGTACGAAATGCTGTGGGAGGGGTCATAGCATAGTCACAACAAAAACCCAAAGTTTGCCAAAAATCCCGTTTTTTTTTTTAAATTTATACATTCATAAAGAATCTGAGTAATTAAAGTTAAATTTAATTATTATATTCAATTTTTTACTTAAAAAATGTAACCAAAATGATAAAAGAGTCAAAATCTACACGATGAAGAAAAAATAAGCAATTTTGGTTAGAAATAACCAAAACTGGCAACACTGACCACAATTTTTAAATACACTGGTGTTAGTTTGCCTGTCACTGGTATATTCTTAATGAAAGTAACCTTTTTTTACTAAATACACATATGAACTTTTTTTTATTGCGATAACTAAGAAAAAATATGTGAAAAAAGGCTTTTTTTGGCAATGCGCTCAGGAAAAAAGATAATTGGTATTGTGAATAGACGGCTACCTTTTGGTACCTAAAATTAAAATTATTTGCAATTTTAGAATGAAGCCATTTTAAGTTAAGTTTAGTTGAGCAACTTAAAACTCTTAAGTTTTCTAAAAATATCTTGGAAAAATGAGTAAAATTAAAAAAAAATAATAATAAATAAAATAAATGTGTAAAACATACGCCTTCAAAATCCCTAAAACTAATGTCAAGCCATTACAATATTGTGAAAACAACAAATATCATAAATCACATGCAAAATCCAATGATGAATAACAAAAAGGATTGACAGAAGAAAGAATGGATGGATCGTTTTCAACACCCACCAAAAGAAAAACATATTTTTATGATAAAGTTGTGAACAGATTTATAATCTTAACGTATTGAAATTGAAATGCAAGCATTTATATGCATATGTTGCATTGCATTGTGTTTTCATTTATTGTTAAAAGAAAGTTCAATGAAATCATAAACGTTTTCGATTTCATACATCCATTCATCTATCCAACCGTATTCAACCATGAATCTTCTATCCATCATATAAGCACATATCTTTGTTTAAAGTAACACGCAAAAGTGGTGAAGATGAATAAGGAGCTACTCACTATCTCACCCAATTACATAGAAAGAAAAACAAACAAAATGACTGACAAATGGCAAACAGTGTGACATTTACCAAATTCAATGCATTATTAATGGTAAAATTTAAAAAAAAGAATAGAAAAAGTGGAAAATCTTTTAAAAAGAAAATATTAACTGAAAACGTAATTGAAAATGAAAATACGAATAAACTTTTTGCTTCCGAGATAAAAAAGACATTGAAAAACACTTTTCCTTTATAAAAGTAGAAACTTTGACAAAACGTTTAAGAAGAAGAAAAGTAATGTCCATTTTTAGAATATGTTTATCCTGTGAAAGTAAATTATTACCACGCTGGAGATTTTTTTTTTTAACAATTTAACAAGTAATGAGGATATGGTAAGCACATATTAAAGCTAAAAAAAATCAATTATTATTTTCATTACTTTCCTAAACGGAATATAAAATGGCCACTGTTTAGCGAGACTTCAAATTACTTTGTTCTTTGTTTGAAATACTTATACGAATTACCCCGTTCTTAAGATACGATTTGATTTGAATGAAATAATTCAGTAAAATCAACAAGAAGTAATTAGCAAACAAATATGTTATGTTTCCTAATTGCGGTGTCGAGCCTTACACACTTTTTTGGTGAGTAGAAATTGCAGAAGAAATTTTTACCGCCACTGTCTAGATATCTTTAAAGAATTCAGCAGAACAATTATTAATTAATTAATTTTAAGTTTTTATAAGACTAAAACTTTATTTTTTTTCGCACATTTACTTCAGTAGTGCCATAACTCTGAAAACATTATTTTCATAATTCAATTAATTTACTACAAATCTGAAAAATTGTTGGAGACAATAAGTATACTATAGGTCAGAAGATTGCGCATATTTTTAAATACTTAACTAAAATATTATTACGTTTTAAAATTTTTAAACGTTTGAGTTCTTTTTAATTACACTAAAATAAAATAAAAACACGTTTTTGTTGTTTTAGTGTGATGCTGTGGTATGGTAGGTTAGACACCCGTCTACCAACCAGAAGGTCCTCCGTTCTATACCAAGTCAGACTACCTGAAAAAAAAAGTTTTTCAACAGCGGTATACCTCATAACATTAGCTAGTAACTGGTTATGAGTAATACTACTATTGAAAACTTCTCTAATGCATTTTCCGTTCATTATACTGTAGGTACTTTTCAATGAATTTAAAAAATAGAATTGGGTGCAGCTCATTGACTGAGAGGAGTCCCCATGTTCCTTAATGGAATATTATGGGAATTAACATGTTGTTGTTTTACAGTTTTATTAACTCGCTTTATCTTAGTACAGCAATTTATTTATCTTGCACTTAATATTCGTTTATACAACACTTTTATTTGAGCCTAAACACGACTTTACTTTATGACCGCAAAACGATAACTATATCACCAAACGCAATCCGCCACCTTTTATAGCAGTTCATTATCGATTTCGAATATTCTTGTAGTTATTACAAATTTCTATTTATCTACGGTAAATTCATCTACGTTATGGCAGTAACAGATACTCAAAAACCTTGACACAAATGTATAAAGTACATAACTAAAATCGCACAATACAACCGTGAAGTGGTGTATTTTCCTTTTAGGCGTTTTTATTTTCGTAACAATATCATGTCTTTTAAATTATGACACTGTTGAAGTAAATGACCGATATCTATTACAAACTTTCTATATCCAAAATAATTTTATTTATTTAAAGACAAAATTTCACACAAAACTCCTACACTTTTTATATGAAATTTTTCTTTTTGTATGCAGTTAATTTATTTAATTAAGTTTCTTTACAGGCCAATAGCAAAAATGTATGGCAGACAAAAAGGCAGACGACTTGGAAAGACGGCAACAAACTGACAGACACTTAAATAAATATCTGTATGTTCAAAAACATGTTAAGCCTAAACAAGATCATAATAATTGCAATTAAAGTTGATTTTTTTCTTATTTCGATTTCGATTTATTCGTACACTTTTGCTTGCAACATTTATACCATAACTGTTAATGGTTACCATTTAAAAATATTGCATGTTTTTTTGCTGCTGCAATTGTTGTTTGGTTGGCATCTCCTTGTTTTGAAAGAAAAATCAGAAAAGTTTTTGAATTTTGGAGTGTGCGGGTTGATTTTGTAATGTTCGTTTCTTTTCATTATTTCTTTTCTTTCGGTATGACTTTTAGTGAATGATAAAAAGAAGTACGAAAAAAAGGAAAACTTTTTTTCCAAAAAGTTTGTAATAGTTGTTGTGACAGCTGTTGTAAGCACATGAAAAAACTTTGCTTTGGATTTATTTAATGCCGCATTAGTAAATTTTTTTGTTCAGATTAATGCTGCGTCGTCCTCCATTTTGTTTTTGCCTTAAGAAAATGAAAATTAAAAGGAAAATAGGCGGGAAAAACTAGAAAATTATATTTGTCAGTTGACAATGCGTAGATTTTTTTTAAGACAATCGTTTAAAAAAATAGCAAACTAGCTGTTGCTGTTTCATTACTTTGTTTTTCTGCAGCATTCGTTGCTTGGCTATCGTTTTCTTACAATTTTCGGTGTAAATAAGTAGTAATAATATGCTGCATGCAACATTTCAAACAAATGTTTGTTTGGTTTTTGTTATATCAACTTATATCAACGCTTTAAGTTTATGATTGATATAAAAACTATTGACTCTTGGATAAAAGGGATAGGGTAATGCATAAGTGGAGGTTTTATCATATTGTTACGAAAATAAAAATGCTTAAAAAAAGATATAAAAATATGAGTGCATTTAAAACTGTATTGTGTGATTTAGTCTGTTGGTTTGTGTCAAGGTTATCAATGTGCCATACTTATGTGTATATTTGACTGCATTACCAATTCGACCATTCTTGGGTATAAAGATCTTACATTTTTTTAAACTAACGGACGAATAGAAAGTTTGGGAGAGTTTAAGACCTATCCAGAACTTTTTAAACTGTAGGCATTCAGGTGTATAAGGAAGCTGCTTAGCCTACGTCAGTCAGTTAAGATGTTATTTAAAAGTCATAAAGTTAAGTCGTGTTTAGGCGTAGGTAAAATGTTGAGTAATTGTATATTAACTGGAAGTTAAATAAGTTGTTGTATAAAGAAACAAAAAGAGGAGTGTAAAACAACAACGTGTTATTTATTTAATTTAACGCAAGTGCTGTCATAATGCAAAATTATGAAATCGTATCTGGCCGCAGTATCTAGTAAATTTTCGTTCAATTCTATTTTCAAATACTGGGTCGCTTTTAATGTGTCCATACATGTAAACATGTATTTTGTTACTAGAAGATGTTGGTGACCATATATCGGGTGACACCAAATTGATTGTGTAAACAAAACACGTACTTAAAAGGTGACGTTTCAGGATTCATTTGCGTTGCGTTCAATTTTGGTCGTATTCCAAAATTGTAAAATTGCTTGTGTAAAAAGTTATTTTGATTTGAAATTAAGTGATATACGATAGGTACTATTTCTTTTTCGGGAATGGCAAAAAAAGACGAATATTTTTAAATAAAAATTGCTTTACTTTTTTTAAAATATTCCCCTTGATGATCAATACACTTTAGCATTCGTTCAAACAATTTCTCAATGCGGTTTTTCAATTCTCTTGAGACACATCCAAAACATGGTTTTTGAACGCTTTAACTGCTTCTTCGGAGCTTGCACGCGATGTTTACCTTTGTTTTTCGGTAATAAGAAGAAGTCATTGGGTGCCAAATCGGGACTCTACGGAGGACCAGACATTAGTTCGACGTTATGACTGCTCAAAAATTCTCCAGTTTGACGAGATGTGTAAGAGCTTGCATTGTCATGATGGAGAATTATTCGGCGGTTGGTTTTACGAATTTCTCCGAAGACTTCCGGCATGAAAATGGTCGTGTTACACTTAAAAGTGGTCGTCATTGGTCGAAAAAACCGGCGACCATTTGCTTCGCTGTGCTTTTTCCACGAACTACTTTTATTGTATTTAGCTCGTTTTAGAATATCCACACGATCGATTGCTGTTTTATTTCCAGCTCATACGCATGTATCCATGACTCGTCATCTGTCACGATCTTATACACGTCTTTTGAAACACCACGGTCGAACTTTGCAATCATTTCCTTACACCAATCGACGCGAGTTTTTTTTTTTTTGGACGATTGATAAATTATAAGGTATTGAACGAGAACAAATTTTTTTGCAACAAGGTATTCATGCAAAATCGTATATATTATGTGCAATAATGCCCCTATCTCACAATATGTCACATGACATGACTATCTTGCATTATCAGTTTAGGTTGCAATATGAAGCTTTTTTACTGTAAAAGGAAAAGAAAACGCTGCAAGAACATGCTGAAACTTTTATAAAGCAGGAGTAGTTTGCTTAATTACGTTTCTTTGTTCAAGTTGGTCAGTAACCAAAAAGGCTAATGACGGTTTGGAACTGTTAAACCTGTAATTTAAAACAGGGTAGAAGCCTAAAGAAGCTCAATGTTTAGGTACTGCATGATTTAAGGTAAAGAAATTTAATTTAATTACCTTCAGTAAAACTTTACAAAATTAACCCATTTTTAACAACAACACTTGAAAGGTGTGAAACTTCATATTAAAAAACTTCGAAATTCAGCGTCATCGACGTTTTAAGCTGGAATCACCCATCGTGTCCTCACAAAAAATTTGTTCGGATAAAATTTATTTTTTAAGCAGTTTTACGTTTCTCTCTTGAATTTTGTCAAACTGTATATAAAAAAATGTTGTAGACATTCAGTCAAGATATTAGCTTATAAGAGTATGAAGGAGTGAAAAATCGGTAGTTTACACATATCTGAAGATTTTGAAGGAGTTTGGAAAATTTCAAAAAACGATAATTGTTGTACTCGATAGCACCTATCAGAAAAATAGCACCACCTTGCAGATATATCAGTTCAATTATTTTTTGTAAAATAATGTTATTATTATAAAGCGAAAGTTACACCTCTTTTTAAAGACACTCTTTGTCAAGTCCAGTAGTACATTTATTTGTAATCCTTTTTTTGGCATCAAACCGTCAAAAAAAAAATGTTTCTCATCTTAGCTTCTATTTGATTTTCCAACTTGTCTGTGTTGGTGGTGTTTCAAGTTACAAAAACGAAAAGAAAAACAAAAAAAGAAGAAAAATGTGCAATTGAAAGTGACATGTTGAAGCTGCCTGCCATTACCAATCATGTTGCTGTTTATTGTCACTTGGCTGGTTGATACTGTAGTTGGTAATTTTCTTTGTTGTTGTTTGTAGTTATTCATATATTTTATTATTATTATTATTATTATTATTGGTGTTGTTGTTGTCATTTCGTTTACTGTTCCAATATGACATTTCAAATATTGTTGCTTTTGCTTTTGTGTTGTTTCCGTTGATAATTGTGAGATCTGTTGCTACTTTTTTCCATTCGCTACAAAGCAATTTAGCAGGGTTTTTCCAAAATTTAGTAAAAAATAAAAATCTCATCATTTTTTCAGTTTTGGTCATAAAATCTTTACAAGTTTTTTGTTTTCTTCAAATTGGTTTCTTTTATATATATATATTTTTTATAATCTGGTCATTTAGACGACAGTTGTGCGCAAAAAAATTAAAAGCTAAGAAATTTTCAAGCAATCATTGAAAGTGAGATGATCGTGGTTAAAATTAAAAAAAACTAAAGATGCCTAAAGGAGATTTACAGCTAAACACGGAATTTAGATAAACTTAGATCTTACTGTAAAAAGATATTTACAACCTGTTTGCTTAAGCTAGCACTAGATTCGAATTTTAAGAGTTTCGATCGTATATATTGTATCTCCAGTTTCTGACAGCAATCTTCAAGAGTTCATCTATAATTTGATCTTTACTCGAATACATACATACTTAAGAGATTTTTTCGCTGTAGCATTTTCAGTCATGCGTACAACATTTCTTAATCGATGCATCGATGTCAAAATATATCTCATACAGCTCAGGGTACATTAATTACATACCTAGTGCAAACGTTTTATGCACGTTTCGGGCAATCAAAAGCGACCTTGTAATTGACGAACAGGTGATATGTGTCGATTTCTCTCTTCTTGAGAATTTTTCAGGTTTTTTTGTACGTGAAGGAAAAAATACTTTGATCTCTATAATTGGAGTGCGCTGTTGCTTGGCATGAGTTCCTCCAACCAACTAGTACTCGTACTAATAATTTAATACATGCACCTTACCAACTCATTGCTTTCAATCTCTCGACTCGCAGATTTTTTGTTTCTTCCTTTATCCTTTCGTATTATAAAAGATTTCAAAAAATGTATTTTAAAGTCTATATTCACTATTGCTACGTTTCAACCTTTTTAAAACGTTTGAGTTTGTTTAAATTGCGTTAAAATAAAATTAACACCACTTTTAATTACTACACAATAACTTTTATACAGCTTACAACAACTTAATATTCGCTTATGCAATACTTTTATTTAAGCTTAAACACGTCTTTATCTTACGACAGCAAAATGATAACTAACTGACGGGTAGGTAAAGCAGCCTCTTTATATACCTATTTTTATACCCGTTAATTCAAATGTAAAGTAAAATAGTCGATTTGGCAGTGCTGCCAAATAAGAAAATAAGTACGGCATTGACAAGGTGACCCTTAACTACCAAATATAAAAAAATTTTGGCACTATCATGACCTTATGAAAATTTAAGTAAAATCCGTTCATTCACACTCAAATTTGGTACTTCATTCTTATAAAACTGATTTAAAGCGAAGGTATTGCTTACCTGTTACCCTGTAGCTATTTATGACTTAGAAATGAACTTAAATGCAATTTGTTACAAATTTTTTATTCGCGAATCAAAACTTTTTTTAGTAATACTCTTCATCCTATCGGCGAAGTAGGTTTTACTTTTATACCAATTTTCTAGCTTATTTGTGTAGATTTCAGTTTTCCTCAGCCGAACAAATTGACTTACCCGGGTATAAAGTATAATCCACTTAATTACTCGACGCTTAAGTTGTTTTATTCGCTTAAGTGGTTTTTAACATAACATATTTTTCCCAAAATAGAGTAATTTCACGTAATGGTCTAATTAATTGGTCGCCAAGATCAAACCACTAACCCCATTGGATTATCTTCTTTGGGGTTATGTAAAATCACCTGGGAATCAACATTCGAAGAGTTATTGGTGAAATTCGGCAACATATGGTGCCTAAAGTTTGAGTAAAATTGGTGTGCCAGATTGCCCTGGTGGCCACATGACCGAAATCATATTTAACCATTAATGTCAATTTTCTATCCAACAAAGCCCGTTTCATTGATATTAACTATATACATTTACCTTTGTTTTATTATAATTAACACTTGTGTGACATAAAAAGACCCTTTATAAACATAAAATTTCAATTAAAGTATCTTGCAAACTACTTATTTGATACAACCCTGGAAGCTTTGCAAGAACTTTTTTTCTGTCGTATATGTTCCGATTTTACCTTTTTAAGAAACTTAAAGGTCTAATCTCGTCTAATTATGTTTCTCTCAGAGGTAATTAAGCGTTTAAGTTTAAATAACTCCTTTACCAAAGAACCCAAGAATCTTGCAATTTTTGTTAAGGGGATTACTATATTGTGTTTGTACTGATACCGATTTTGAATATACTTATTTAGAACAATTCACTTCTAGTTATACTAAACAACTAAAAATCACTACTCTTTAACCATACATATTGTATTTGTATTGAGTGAAAAAAATTGTTTTCGTTGTTGCAGAATTTCACTAAGAAGGGGTACCTATTCGTTTGAACGCACTGACTTCATTGCCATAAGGAACACCACAGGTACTCAATTTTCAATAATTAATTGATCAACCATTTTAATTTGTTACAAAAATACGATTTGACATCGATTTCATCAAACTTTCCAGTAAATGGATAGCCAAATCTTCTTAAGCTTCTTTAAAGGCCAACTGGAGCTCTAGCTATAATTGCCATTTTTGTTAATAGATTTTGCTAGACATACACTCCGAAAGGTTTTCCACTGGATTCAAATCGGACCTAGATGCAGGCTATTCCATAAGTGAAATTTTGGTCTCTTTAAAGCATTTCAATAACCTTTTTATTTTTTTAAGATATGCTGTTTTCATCCATTTGATAATCTAAAAATGAAACGAAAACATCATCCAACAATTCCATGTATATTTTTTTATTCATTGTATTGATTATATTTAGCTATAAAACGTTTTTTTTTTTAGTTAAAAATCCCAAAATATGTGCAATATTATGACTATGTTGGGTACAAAATTCTTCCTGATTCGTGCAAAATTAAGGGCAAAAGAGCAAAACGTTCATTCCTTTATCAATGATAAATAATAGAAAATTGAAAATTTAAACAGCTCTCCTGAAAAATTTTGTAGTTTGAATTATGACACTATTAAGGTAAATGAGCGATATGTGTCATAGCATTAAAGAAATTTTTTTATAAAATAGGTGCCAATTAATAATAACTCTGATGTTAGTGTGTCCTTGTATTGATGACAGTCTGTAATTTTCCGATGACATTTTTTTTAGATCGACTCCGATAAGCCACTTCTGTAATGCCGATGACATAATTCAAATTTTTTACCTTGGTGACAATTTAGCCAAGCTATGTTAAGGCTGAGAATGACAATTTTTAAAAGTGTAAAAAACGAAGACACTTATCATAAAACTGATGTCAAAATACTTCAGCGTTATGATCGTTTTTCTATCAGTGTAAGCATTGAAATATTTATACAAATACTCTGTTTTTCAGTAAGCGATTTGAAATTTGAATTCATTTTGTATTTGTTTACTTTTTTTTTAGCTTATCAATTTAACCCAGTGCTTGATTGACCAGCATTTAAAACAAATATAATTTAAATTATATGAATAAATAACACAGAAACAAGAAAACAATTGTTTAGTCAGTATTGATCACAAAATGAAACATAAAAATCCACAACATCCACGAACAGCTACAATAGAACAAAAATTATGTCTAAGAGTACACTTTGAAATTCTATAAAAACGAAAACAACAATTAAAATTAAATTAAATTAAAAAAAAAACAAAAATCAAATTGATACGCAGCAGACAAACAAGACAGACAGACGTACATAGCAAATACTGATTAAAAACTAAAAATGATTGACTTGTGACTTAAATATTTTTCATCTCTTCAATTTATTTTAAAATAGAATGAAAATGAAAATAGAAATACACTGGTTTTTAAAGGAGCTATTGGAGAAAAACAGGTCTTTAAAGGCGACAATTTAGTCGTAGTATTTCAAAAAATATTGTTTGTTTTTCAAATTAAGAATTGAGCTTATTAATAATTTTTTATATATTGATTAGATCTTAAAGTTCAGTTATAAGTAATTTTACATAACCGCAACCATAGTTGAAAAAATTAAATTCTATGGAACGGCTTTGGAGTTATGGTACAGTATGTCAAGTATGAGTTTACACATATAAAAATGATAAAGTTTTTTAAATTTAATTGGCAATAAATTGTCAGGGTTTGTTACTGCATACACATTTTTTTTTTTTTTTTTTTTTGTTGAAGACAATTTATGCAGTATCTGCAAAGGATTATGACCAAAAATATTCCAGTTTATTGCAAATTAAGAGAAAAATACAACAAAAACAAATATTAAACATTTTTTGTATTGTCATATAACTCTTTACACACCTATTGCTTTTTACTCAGTTTGGCATTTATTTGAAGGTCCATTGTGTTTTGGTGTTAGTTATTGTTTTTGCAGTTTTGTATATAAGTTGCTGATAATTTTTTGAAATGCAAATCTGATTTAGTTCAATATTACACAAGTTAAAAGATGCCACGAAAAAGGTTATCTTACAACGTCATTCAGTTGACTTACTATAATGATCATTTGTAAAAGGGTATAGCCGATTTATCAGAAATGCTTTCAATGGCAAGAAAAATTATTTACAATGTACAAAATCAAGCTGAAAAAAGATTGGAAGTTGTAGTTAAAGAGGGGAATTGGCCCTAATACTATAATAAGTAAACATATTGAGCGTATTATTATTACAGCAATCTCTCAAAACCCTCAACAAAAACACTTGTAAAAGAGCTTAAAGAGGAGTATGGTGTTGTCGATTGTCATTAAACGGTTCGGCAGGCAGTTTTAAAATATAAATAATAATCAAGAGCAGCACATAAGAAATCATTATTATCTGCAGCAAACATAGAAAAGCGTTTAATCGTCGCCACTATGAACGTTTAACAACCGTTTGACTATTAGGATAACGTTGTATTTTGTGCTGAAATGAAAATGGTGTAGTATTATAACAATGCGTGTGGAAAAACCCTTATCATCGCTAGAAAAGAACATTATCATTCCAAATGTTAAATTTTAAAAAATTTTAATGTTGGTCTCGAGGGAAAGCGTAGAAGACTGCTTATATAGAATTAGCAATAGATGAACGGCAATACTCAAACATTTTAAAGTTTAATTTGATAAGCATCTCTAGAAAATTCGGGTTCCTCAAGGACACCAAACCACAATTTAAATTTTATCAGGACAACGATTCTAAGAAAAATTTGCATATAGTGCGGATGTGCCTTCTTTATAACTGCGGAAAAGTTATAGACAGTTCTGCGCAAGCCACCAACTTGAACCCTATTAAATATTTTTGGGTTAAAGAAAAGTAGTTAAACGCCGACCAGAGAACCTTATAGCATTTAAACTGGAGTAATGGAAGAGTGACAGAAAATATCAGCAGATTATGGCTTAAAAACGGTGGTTGGTTGAAATAGCTACTACAATATGTAATAAATAAAAAAGAGGTTCATAACAAATATTAAAAGTCTGAAAAATGTTTTTATTATCTGCTAAATATAATTTAAACACGTTTTCTAATATTTGTGTTAAGAGTTAGTTGACAATACGAAATGGGAGTAAAATTTGTTTTTGGTAAATTTCTTATGTGTTTTGAACTGAACATGTGTTTTTTTACTTAAGATTTTAGAAGATATGTACACTGGTGCATATTCCTATAAACGCACTTAATTTTTTTCTGTATTTTTGTTATATCTTTGTTGTTCTCATCCAAAAGCAAAATTTAACTATTTTAATGAGAGACAACTTAACGGTATTTTTTAAAAGTAAACAATTTTTTTCTTATTTTTGTTGTTTGCCTTAATTATGCGATCAAATGTTCTTGGTGCTATTTTAAGTGGAAGATTCGTATAAACGCACACTCGAAATTTGTTTTTAAAAAAGTGACCAAAAATAAAATATTATCAATTTTAGTTTTTTTTTTTCAACCAAAGGTACGTTTCTAATAGTAATATATCAATTTACTGTAACTTTTCCTATTTTAATCAATAAATTTCATCACTTTTAAAGATGCCTAAGGGAACTTTTTTGTCCGATCAAGAAAAGATTCAAATTAAATTTTTTCACGACCAAGGATGCTCTAATAGAGAAATTGGACGTAAAATCGGTCGTTCGGAAAGTGTGGTGCGAAATTTCTTTAAGAAAGGTCAAAATTATGGAGTTCGCAAATCAACAAAGGGTAATACAAAACTAACAAGAAGACAACTTAATCTAATAAAACAAAAAGCAACCCGCAACAAATTGAATTCCACACAAATAAGGAATAAATTAAATCTTCCTGTGACTTCCAAACACGTTGCACACATTTTACGAAACGATGAAAACATAAAATGGAAAAAGTCGAAATGTAAACCAATGCTAAAAAAACACCATAAAGAAAATCGACTAAAATTCGCAAGAAAATATATGAAATGGACAGATGAGTGGAAAAAAGTAATTTTCTCTGACGAAAAAAAATTTAATTTAGACGGTCCAGACTCATACTCATGCTATTGGCACGATTAGAGATCTAAAGATGTTCGGATGTCAAAACGTAATTTCGGTGGTGGCAGTGTTATGGTTTGGACAGCGTTTTCTGCAGTTGGCAATTCGAAAATTTGTTTTGTTCCGACAAAAATGAATAGTTCGATTTATAACGAACTGTTGAAAGATGCTCTTCTCTCTTTTATGGACGAAAAAATGGATGAAGATTGCATTTTCCAACAAGATAATGCTGCAATCCATGTTTCTAAGCAATCGAAATCTTGGTTCAATGAACATGGCATTCCTTTGTTGGACTGGCCGGCTTGTAGTCCGGACTTAAACCCAATGGAAAACTTGTGGGGATACATGGCCCGTAAAGTTTATGCAAATAATGCCCAGAATGAAGGCATAAAGACTGTGACAGAGCTGAAACTAAGAGTTAAACAAGTCTGGGAGGAAATTGATTCCGATCTGCTTAAAAAATTAGTGGAATCAATGCCAGACCGTATTTTTGAAACAATCCATAACAAAGGATTATCCACACATTATTAATAATGCTACAATAGCCCAAACATTAAAGTGCGTTTATAGGAAAATACCCTTAAAAATGGCTGTTAATATCGAAAATTAAGTAAAAAAAATAATTAAAGTACAAATGAATTTTTTTTGTAAACAATATTTTAAGTGAAGTCTTAACTAATTTAATACACAAATTTATAGCCCCCTAAATATTTTCTTGTTTAATTTTTACGTTTTTTTTTAAAAAAAAAGTAGTGTGCTTTTATAGGAATATGCTCCAGTGTATATTATTATAATAAATAAAAAAATTTTGTATTAGGAAGCATAGGTGTCATGTTATTGGTGATGAAGTTATAAAAATTTAATTATTTTCAATGTGTAAACTCATTCTTGACATACTGTATGTCACCACTAATCGTCTACATTTTGGTAAGTTGCTCTAAAACTATGGCATTACATTACGTCACATATAATGTGAGCTTTACTATTATGTACAACATAAAAACAGCTTCATACTATACATCTGCATATAAATTCGATTCGTAGGGTATAATAAGCCTGTATCATCTACATTTTATAATTGAAAATCAGTTTGAAAAAACATTCACTTTTATATGGATATATTCATGACTATTATTCATAAAGAAAAAACAACAAAAATCCAAAGGACAGACTAATAGGCAACAGACTACTTTCAGCCTATGCCATATGCTGAACATATATTAATAAAAATAATAATAATGAAATTGTATGAAAAACAAACTAATTAAAAATGCCACTGACCGATCGTTTATATATTATTATTGTATATACGTCTCTATCTGTTTGTCTGTCCGTCCGGTTGTCTGATTGTCCGATGCAATATCATCAAAAAACAACACTACAAGAGTAGACGCTGTCTACTTAAAAACTTGTACAACCAACAACAACAGATGCATCAGTAGCAGCAACTATAACAATGAATGTGGTAAAGTTTTCTGCCGTTTTTGCCTTTAACAGTCACACAATAAAATATTTCACTTCAATTGTAGCCTCTATATGTATGAAGTGCAGATAGACAACAGAAAAATGTACAATAATATAAGCGTATAACTAGATGGATGGATGGATGGATAAATGTTTGGACAATACAAGTGTATTTAAAATGAAAAGAATTCGGTTGGTACATTGATCATATGGAATTTACAAGGGAAATAGTAGTATAGCAGTAGTCTATTACACTGTATATGTGTAATCAACGATAAGCAGCAAGTAAATAACATCATCCTCTTTAAAATGTATTTTTATTTTTGTATTTTATACCCTACACTTCTGTACAGCTCTAGACCCAACTGATCCAAGCTTCTCCAAAAAGTTGATTAGGTTAGTAATTACTCAGTATGTAAGCGAGTAAAGGTGTAATGGTCAGCACATGGTTTTCAAAATCTCTTACCATATAAATTTTTATCTCAATAACCAAAAAAGACAGTAATTTCAAGCGTAATCGTAGGTCAACGGTTTCATTAAAAAAAAAAAAAAAATTTGGAAAAAAAATCATTTTATTTTTAAAAAGTAAATAAAACAATTCAAACTGATATTTGGTTTTAGCATGTTCAGCTTATAATTAGGTGTCATATCTAGGCCACATGTACCGAATCTACAGATGTGCGGCCTTTTCTAACTAACTTCTGATCTTTAAAGACTGAAAAAAACAACACAAATCTTGAATGTTTTTCTAAAGTAAAGTGTATTTTAGCTAAAGCTTTCTGAATTATACAAAACAGGTAAAATCGTCTGACTGATCTTGTAAAATGTTGGATATTTGATGGAGATAGTTCTTTGAGTTAATTTGAAAATTAGTAAAATATGTAAAAAAAATACTTTACTCTATGTGATACTCTTTAACATTACTCTGGGCGCACACCGGACCCAAAAGTAGTTTGCTCTACTTCGTTTAGGCTATTCTAATGTCAAAGATGCATCTCGGCCTACTAAATCAGTCGCAAAAAAAAATTGAAAATCTTGCAACTTATATATATTAGGCTGTTAGAAGATAACCGACGCAGTTAAAATCAATGGCATAACTAAAATAATAGCGATATTTTGGTGTCTAGTGAACTAAGGCCAAGAAATTTGAGTTAAAAGCAAGAAAAATTTTAAATGGATTAAATAATAGAATATTAAGCGAAAAAAGGCTAGTGTCTCTTTACAATTGAATTGATGACATACAGGATATGTAAAGTGTTTGATGGTATTAGAGGGGAATTTTCCACTATGAGCTGCTAAGGCCTGGCAAAATGATTACTTCTGATTTCTACTGCTCACAACTCAACGGTTTTAAAATAAAAATACAAAATAAAAATATAATGAGGTGGCGTGGTGTAGTGGTTAAAGTTCTTTCGTACATACCTAGCAGCCCAGACTTGAATTCCAGCAATGACAAGGACAATTTTTATTGTGGTTTCGAAATTGAAAATAATTAAGAAGCTCTTTTCCTCCACAGTTAATTCATCAAAGAATATCTATTGGGATGCATTCTGAATGTAATTATCTAAGATATATGGATGGTATCAATACATCGTATGTTGTACGTTACGTAAGTTGAATCATCGGGATGCATAGTTGGCATTGATGACATAACCATTGCTCCTTGCTCTTCATTTTCCATCACAAATGCATCGACGGTTAGTCTTCTCTGATTATATAGATCGTGCATAAACTCTTTGAGCCGCTCTTTGAGATGCCTTCAAATCGCATTTACATTTTCAAATTTGTATGAGGACCCCCAGGGAGTTTCCAGGGGGTGGGCCACTAGCATGAATGGATCGGCCCTCCAAAGTTAGTGGTGGTCGGTCATACATTTAGACTCAATTGGGACACTTTGAATGGGTCAAAGTGGGATTTGTCAAAATTTGACGTTTGGGTCGAAATAAGGAACATCAGAATTCATTTTAGAGATATGATTCGAAAGAGCAAAGATTCTTATTTTGGTCTCCGGAATACGATTTTTCTTGTCACTTCGACGATTTTTAAATCGACCATCACTAATGGATACAGTTTTTGGATATAGTTTTTATTCACAGCATTTCTTGTTTTTATTAAATTTACTGAGTAGGTCCCAGACATATTTCATTAGAACATTGCAGGATTCCTTTGGCAAAGTCACAAAAGAACAAATAAGTATTGGATATATTTTCATGTTGCCAAGACTTGAATAATCACAAAAAAGACTGTTATCAGAGTAACATTAAACAAATCATCTAATAAAATTAGAAGCCAGGATTTTACTATACAACTGTACACTTAGTACAGCCGGAAAGATATCTCTCATCAAAACAATTACTTTTAAATTTTGAAGTACATACCGTTGCTCTCGTGTAGAAAGGACATGGTAATCTAAACGCCAAATTCGTGATTGATTTTCATTAAAATCTGCATTTAAAAAAATTTCTACTTTGATAATTACAGTTTATATTATGTTGTTAGGAGAGAGAAAGAGTAACGATACAACGGAAAAATGCCAATGTTTCTTCTGATATGCTAATTTGTTTTCCACTGACGTCTATATACTTGGACCCATGATAACAGAATAGAGTTTTGCTAGAAATGATAGTAATATCAGCATCCTTTGACTTATTTGCTATAGTAATACTGAAAATTTACAAGTCGTTATCAGTTCTTTAATAAAACTGCAATTCAATATTAAAAATGCACTTTCGTCTGCGAGGCATGAGTATTTAAGTTGTTATTTTATCTAATAATTATAAAAAACTGTGTGCCGCTGTGGTATGGCCGGTAAGACATCCGCCTATCAACCAAGAGGTCCTCGGCTCAATACCAGGCCAGACCATCTAACAATTTGCAACAACGCTATAATAACATTGCTAGCGACTGGTTATGAGTATTTACGCTTTGAAAAACTTCTGTATTAGTATTTGCCGTTCGGAGCCGGTGTCAATGAGTCTAAAAATAAAATCAGGTGCAGTTCATTTATTGAGAGAAATAGCCCGTGCATGTCTGTAATCATAAATAACTAAACTAAATTTTTACAAAGTGCGATAAATGTTGTTTGTCTGATAAAACTTTATATCCCGATATCTAAATATGCTCATATGAAATCTGTTGCTTAGAACTAAAGGGATCAATGTTAAAATATTTACTTTTGAGAAAATTGTAATTAAAGGTTTTATTTTATATATTAGTTCATAGTTCAATATTGACTATCAAACGCTTATAAAGCTCTTGTAAATTAAATTAGATACTGGTCGTTTTAACAAAATGACAGTAAAAAAAGAAACCTAATGCAACGACTTACTCAAAACAGCAAAATATTTTAGTTCCAAGCCACAGAAATAAGATATGTATATCACTAAAACATACAAATTTCATTTTCATGCTGACGATTAAACAAAATCAATGAAATAAAACTTATGTTGTTTCTATATTTTATAGATTATTATGCCGCTGTGGTATGGTAGGTAAAACGCCCGACTGCCAACCAGAGCGATTAAAAAGGAAGTTTCTGAATTGGATCTATGTGATTCAGTAGTTAATGTAAATTATCAATGTAAATTATGTAAAATGTAAATTATATCATTCAAAGTAAATATTGATTTTTATAAATCTTAAAAACAGTTAGAGAAGTGAAATTTCTAAAATTGGTCTAAATGACTTTGTAGTTAGTACAAGTCATCAGTCAAAAAGTGGGCGGTTTTGAACAGGTAGTTTTGGTATCTACCATACAAAGTACGATATATTCTGGGAACTATTGAAAATATATAGTCTTCTATTATCAAAGTTAAAATTAACTCCAAAGTTGACGTGGCTTCTCCCTTAAAAAATAATATTTAACATCGTACCTCTCAATAAATATATCTGCGGACTACGTCAACGACCCTCTTAGCATTTTCTTTATAAAGATAAATAGGTGGCAAAATATTGTTAGAATCTGGAAAAAATTAAATTTATCTCCCATTAATAATATGTGTATATATATATATATATATATATATATATATATATAATTAATTATATAAAAAAATTAATTTGTGTTTAAAAAAATGGTTCGTGAAACGTTCCATTCTTGAGAACGATGACGAGTTGATGTTGATGGATTCTCACTCACACACTGAGCACCAGCTTCGATATTTTTGGTTGTACGCAATGTACGAGCAAGCTTACGTCTTGGCGCATTAACAATGAAACCAGTTTCATTAACCTTATCAATAAATTTGCGTATACCGGGTACTGTTGGTTCTTTTCTGCGACCAAAATTTGTACGACATTTTCGTTCAATTTCCGACCAATTGTCTTTATTTTGGAAATAAATTTCCAATAAATCCTAACGTTGCTCAAGCGTAAATCGATTCATTTTGTTCAGTGGAGATATATACTGAATTTTGTGACAGAATACAATGACAAAAATATTGTCATTGACATAAGTATTGTGTGCCGCTGTGGTATGGTAGGTAAGACACCCGCCTACCAACCAGAAGGTCGTCGGTTCAATATCAGGTCAGACCATCTTAAAAAAGAAAAAAGTTTTTCGACAGCGGTATCACCTCATAACATTAGCTAGTAACTGGTTAATAGTATAAATACTATTGAAAACTTCTCTAAATGCATTTTCCGTTCGGAGCCGGCGTTAAACTGTATATCCCTTTCAATGAGTTTAAAAATAGAATCGGGTGCAGCTCATTGACTGAGAGAAGTCCCCATGTTCCTTCATGGAATGTTATGGGAATTAATAATATTTTATAGATACGACATTTTCATGGTTGATATTTCAAATATTTTTTTTTTCATTCTTTATTACAAAAGAATTAACACAGAAATTTTGCACGTTAATTTTTTATAAGCACTTTAAAGTATCTTGATGGTAAAATTTTTCTGCCAAGTTTTTCGCCGATAAACAACAGAAGTCATACAGAAACTGTATTATAAAAATTTACCCAAAAACATAAGAAATTTTTTAAATATTTTGATAAGATTGAAATAAAAACATAGTTACAATGTAGGGTGCTTGATTTGTAATAAATTTCTTTTTCTTAATAATATATGTATGTACATCAGTATAAAAGCAAACATTTAGGGGAGTGTAGCCGCAACAAAATTGAATTTGAAATAATATTTTTTCTTTTATTACTTTAAAATAAAAGTGCGTTGGTCTAAAGTTGAAGCTGCCATCATCTTTCATTCAAAACAACTACTAAAAAGGAAGATATATTTGTTTTAATTTTTTTAATTTTTTATTTTATAAAGTTCAAGAAAAAAAACTGCAACAGAAAGAGATACATATCAATTGAAATGTGGCATTTTTTTATAATAATTTAAATAAAATTTTATAGACAAAAGAATTACAAGTGGATTAAAGTTCATAAGGAAATTTTAAAATACCCTATTTTGTATTGTAATCTAAAAGCCTAGGGACTATATCTTAAGCAATTTTTAAAGAGCTAGTAAGCAGTTGTAAGCTGTATATATAGTACTGTGTTTCAATAAAGAAATTTTATATATTATGTCTGCGTTTTTTTTTTAATATTTATTTTATTTTGTTTAAACCTTCATATAAACTCCTGCTGAGTAATTAATTAATTAATTTAAAAAGAAATAATTTTTCAAATACAGACCAAATTACTTGGTGGTGTTTTTGAGCAACATTGTCACTCTTATATTTTGATTGATGAGCCATCGTCACAATATCAATAGCTAATCAACATTTCTATGATATAATCATAAATGAAAAATTGCATTGATGAATCCTAGTGACAATGACACAACAACGGGAGTTATGTATGAGAACTTTATTGTACTGTCACCAAACTAAAGTAAACTGAAATTTAGCTTCATTGTCCATTCTGAGACGACTTCTTGCTGAACGATCCAGAATTTTGTTTACTAAACCTTAACGAATAAAGAATAAAGTACTAATTATTATAGATGATATTGTCTGTTAAGACTTACTAATCAACGGACGCCTGCAAATCAAAATCAAATTCTGTCATCTATGAAAATTTTGACACCAAAGAAAATTCATTGTCAGTCGTCGGTTGTTTACCATCATCAGCGTTTGTGACGATAATTCAAGTGGTATTTGTAGATATTAAGTCACAGAATATTCGTTACGGGGTATTTGTATTTATTAAGTGATATAAATGGTATCTGTAGTATTTTAAAAAGTTTTTTAATAAAAATTTTCTTTATGGAAAATAAATTTTCTTCAAGTACATTATTATCTATGACCTGCTGCCATTTGTTCAGTACTTTTCTAATTTCATTAGTGAAATGAATTGGTCCTGTGATTTATAGCCAAATGATTTTCTGTGACTCTTTAATTAGCCAAGATTTAAAAAAAAAATTTTTTTTCTTGAGACCAGCACTCAGGAGATAACCCCTACTCATGCAGTGCATTCTACTGGTACTAGGAAAATAGGTTATGTGAAAGAGGATAGATAGTGTAGTGTGACGTTCGATTTAAATTTGCTCATGTCGTAAGTGGCAGGGAAGACATTCGCAGGAAGATTGTTGCACAAACGAATAGTGGGACCAAAGAACGAATGCCTTGTGAGATTTACTGGACAAACAACTACAAAGGGATGTGCTCTACATGAAATACAAGTAGTAACTACGTTAAAATATATGATTACTAGGAATTAGTTCCTCAATTTCGTCGGAACATATTCCGTTATAGTACCCATAGAACAATGAAACACGCGCCACATCGCGACGATGCTCTAATAAATCGATATAGTTGGCTACCCTACCTTCATTAATAAGAACTTTCGCCCTGACCTGTACGCGGTCAAGAAGCTCCAAAATAGAACCTTATGTCGGATATAGGTCTTGTAAATATTAAGGAGATCAGATGGAGTGAAGTAATTCTTACACCGTCTTAAAAAGCCGAGGCACTTGAATGCTTCTTTCGACACTAGAAGTATGTGCTCGTTCCAATGAACGTCACAGTGAATTTTCATGCCCAGAACATCAAGAGCATCTGATTCCTCAATATTTAGATTATCCACAGATACAGATGACAACACACCACCACATCTGTGTGTCAGAAAACAACATTGGGTGTTGCGCGCATTAATATCGACCCTGTTCGCGCAATCCCACTCATAGACTTTCGATAGATCGCTACAATCTCTAAAAGGCTCGGCCTACCATGAAAAGAATATGAATGACAAATGTTGCTGTCATCTGCAAAAGAGTGGATAGGATTAGAAGTGAGAAAAAGAAAGTCGTTAAGACATTTTAAAAATAGACTTGGAGAAAGAACAGAGTCATGCGGTACCCCTTAATTTATCCTGAACTCGTCGGACGAAATTCCATCTATAACCACTCTTATAGTGCGATTTCTAAGAAAGCTCGATATGAATCGAGAGAAGGCAATAAATTGGATATAAGAGCCTCGTGCCAGACTCTGTCGTGCCTTGGAAATATCCAGGGCCACAACCTCACTCTCATCAAATCCATGAATGGACCTGTTCCACCCAACGCCAGCAGATCACCAGTAGAGCGACCTTTATGGAAACCATATTGGCTATCCCTCAGCAAATATAAATATTTCACAAGGTGGTGATTAATCATACTCTCTACAACTTTAGGAAGTGCCGAACAAACTGCAATTTGGCGGTAGTTTTTTTTTTTAGTTTCTGGACACCAAACGCTACGTGCATTTCTAATACCAAAATCAGCAAGCTTATCATATACTTTATTCATTCGTATTTTTTTAGATATCTAAGTCACTATCAAAACCAGCTTTTTACATATGCTTCGAATTAACTAAGCTTTAAATACATTAGAATTAGTGTTGACCGTTATATGAAAATAACACCATCTAGATCTAATCCAATGATACTTTTTATATTTATGTCCTAAAAATTTTTTTTGTAGGAGTAGCGACACAGTATGCTTAAAAGGTTTTCTACTGACAGTAGATTTTTTTAAAAGATCCAAACTTTATGACACGGAACTGAGCGCTATAACAAAGGTAAATAATTTTTTGAAGTCTAATCTCCTGCTGTCGTATTAAGTTTATAAATGGGTGTAATGAATTAAATTTCGTTTAACAAACAGTAATAAATAATATGCATACTCGTAATTATAAAAAGAGGAACAACATTCATAGATCCCGATTAGTTTTTGGTTCTTTGCTTTGGTGACTGAAATATAATAGCCTCTCTATAACTTTTATTTACAAAAAAGGAGTCTGAATCTCCTTAATAAATGAATGAAATATGTTTGTCGTTTCTGTTAGCATATTAGCTATATAACCATTGAAAAGAATAAAGCTTTGAAAATAACTTGTATATTGGAACGGGCGCAAGCAATTTTCGTAAGTGAAAACGGCTTGGAATTTTGCAATAGATTAATATTCCCAAAATGGAGTATTTAGCAATCAGTTTATAATTGAGGTATATTTTACTTATTTATTATTTTGTAATTGGTAAATTTCAAAATACCGACCATTTCCTACCTTCTTCTGCCATTTTCCTTTTGTATTTATTTAACAAAACCCATACTTACTTGATAGAGGAAGCTTAACACAACAACAACCTACTATTGCTTTAAATTATATGCTGAATGAGCTGAAGAAGAGAAAAAAAAATCCAACAGACAACCGAATCCAAAAAAGGCTCATTAGCATGTGGTTGGTTGTCACAATAAAAGAAAAAAGTGTGTAAATCTCAAAAAATAAAGGCCCATTACATTGTCACTACTGCATAAACGCGCGTAACAAACGAAACGTTTTGTTCAATACTCGATTTAATTGGAGAAATTGATTTTAATCAAAAGATAAAAATGTGATTTTGTTTCGTTTCGCAGACCTTTTAAGTCAACATTTTTGCCTACACGACATAGCACTAAAATAATTCACAAGCGAACTCTCTAAATTTAAAATAAAATTAAAAAAGACAGAGTTCCAACGCCATTGATACTTTCGTTTAATAAGTGTTATGCATTAAAAAATTTAAATAATTTTTTTTTTAATTTTTTAATAAGAAAAATTGTCTCCAAAATCTATAAAAATTTGTGAAATTTTTGCTCATCCTTTATGATGAAAAATTTCTCTAAAAAAAATTTATAATTTATGTTCGTAACGTCTTTTAGCAGAATTTGATTTTTTATTTTACTTTTTATTTTGATATTCAGCAAATGAATAAGTTATTGTTGGTGAAGTTCGACTATATTATGCACTACATCAAATGCGCCTGTAGGAATCAAACTTACACCAGATATACGCGTACTATTGTTGGGAGTTAAATGGCTGTATTGATTTTCTGGATATTCTTACAGTATTCGCTGTATGTCTGGAAGGAGTTATTGGCTATATAATATTCAAGAGTTCCACGCACGCCTATACAGAGTAAATATTTATTTATTATATTTGTTTGTATCTATCAAAAATAGCTTACAAATCATTAGTGAAAAAGTGGGTGGAATCGGATAAGTGAGCATGACACTTCCATACAAAGTAATTATTGATTTTTGTATTTCTTGAGAACGATTAAAACTAAAGTTTCTAAATTTGGTCTGATTAAATTCATCATCAATACAAATCATCAGCCAAGAAGTGGTTCCTCACATGCAAAATAAATATTGACTTTTGTATAGCTTGAGAACGGTATTAGTAAAAGCTTTTAAATTACGTTCAAACAACGCCGTAAACAATATACATCATCAGACAGTAACTGGGGGAAATTGTATAAGTGGGTGTGGCACCATCCATTCCTACTAAATATTTAATTTTGTTTATGTGGAGAACGGTAACAATTAAAGCTTCGTTATCTATCCACGTCAGCAAAAAAACGAGTATTGCATAAAGCACACTGGATAAAAGCTATCTATATACGTATACTAAAGGCTGGTCCAACCAAAACGCACGATGTTAGCTATAAATAAAACAAAAAGTTTTCAGAGAATTATCTTAATATCTTTTATTCTGGTAGAAGGATTTATTAAAATTATGTGTGAAGTTAAATATCGGCCAAATGCTCGCCATTTGGAGAGACATAATTGAGGTTAATTATGTACCGAATGTTAATGTGCCGAATTATCTCATCCTTTAGCTCTTGAATTGTTCTTGACTTATTGCTGTAGACTTTGTTTTCAATATACCTAAAGAAAGAAGGCCGATGGTGTCAAATCACATGATCGTGGTGACCAACTGATATCTCCACGACATGAGATAATACGGCCATTTCTTGCTTACTCGTAAAAGAGCCATTGTTTCATTGGCTGTGTGAAAAGTGGCACCATCCTGTTGGAACCACATATCGTCCAGGTCCATTTCCTTAATTTCTGGCAACTAGAAATCCAAAGAACATCATTCTTGGTAACTGCTTGGCCGACTTAATTGCTAAAGAAGTACGGCCCGATTACGCCGCCAGCCCATAAACCGCATCAAACACACACTCTTTGTGGATGCATCGTCTTTTCAACAGTCACTCTTGGATTCTTATTTGTGGCATTTCTGCTTGTTAACGAAACCACTAAGGTGAAAGTGGGACTCGTTTTTGAAGGTGATTTTCTTTGTAATGTCACCATTTACTTCTGCCTGTTCAACTAACCATTCGGCGTAATGACGACACTTGAAATGATAAGTAGGCCCCAGCTCTTGAGTCAAATGTACATTGTAAGCGTGTAAATTCAAATCTTTGTTCAAAATTCGCATCAGTAATTTTCGTGAAGTGTTCAATTGTTGGGCACGACGACGAGTCGATATTGACGGCTCTTCTGCTAGACTATCGTGAGCAACAGTAATGTTTTCCGCCGAACGGACTGTATGAGCCTGCGCAGGTGTTTGTACATTGCCTACAAGCCCAGTTTGCTGAAATCTGCGCTCAATTCACCCGATTGTGAACACATTTGGTCGATTATGCTACTTTCGTAAAACGCTTATACAATCTTAAAGCGCTGCTCAATTGTGTACATCTCCATGGTTGATTTTTTCAAACACTGAAACAAAAAAATGTCAGATTAAGTTGGGCAAAAACTTGACGTCTAGATGTGACTCACAATTAACATCGGTTGGACCATACTTTATATGTACAAAAATAAATGTGTGTTTGTTTGAGGACTGTATACGGTTAAAAAGCAGAGACTACAGTGCCTTTCACTAAGGAAATATAGGCTGTCTCATATGCTTGAGTTTTGGCCGGAAGGGTAAAAAATGTAGCCAAGATATCATTTAGGATAATAACTATGATGGGGGCAGCAAACAAGCCAGGTTTTAGTTATAAATAAAATTTTATGGCACCTACCAATGTAATCAATTCTGATAAGGTAATAACTTTATAAATCTCCATCGCTTCTAGGATCTCTTAGTTTTGCAAACAGAAAAAGTAGCAGGAACTCAAAAATTTAGGAATACGGATGGAATGAAAAATAGATCTTGTTGTGCCGATAAGCTTAAGCGTAAGCAGCAACGATTAGGCAGGTACTTTATGGTGATGTTACAGCTATGAATTGTTTTCTAAAAATCAGTAACCGATTGATACATTTTAAGGGGTTACAAACATCAGCACAAAGACGATATACCGACCCTTACCACCTATGGTGTCGCTAAGACTGCATAAAAAAGCAATTATGGTGATAATTTATGATCTTTTTTTGTAATAAAAATTCTCTTTTTTTTGGTTTTTTTTCTTATCCTGAATATGAAAATGAGCAAAAAATTATTGTTCATGTTGATGTTGAACGTTGCGCACATTTGTTGACCCAATTTAACTTTTATGCCATAATTCCTTTTTATATGGTATGATATGTAAAAATATGTTGTCATAAGTTTGTTGCAATATTTTGTTTTTATGTTTTTCTTATTGTTATTCTTGTTGTAATCTTATAAATTTACATTTGCTGTAAATTGATCTTTATAAATGCGGAAGTTTTCGATTTTTTTTTATTTTTTTTTTTTATTTTTATTTTTTTTTTTTTTTTTTGAAAATCGATGTTGGAAATTGTTCTTTCATCGGTCATAAATAAATTAAATGACTCAATTTGTAATGAAAATCGATGTCACTGTTGTTTGTTATTATTTTTGGTTGGCATTAAAAAATTATTTTTTTTCTCGTTTATTTTTTGAAAAATTTTGCGTATGACTATTTTACAGTTGCATTTTGGGGTGTACTTTTTTTGATAAAGAAAACAAAAAATCTTGAATAAATACATTTATTTATTTTGAAGTGATATATGCAGCTGGTAATATTACCAAAAATAATCATTTTAAAACTGCATACACAAGACATGATTATGGTTGGCGTTGTTACGCTACACCACTTAATTAAGTTACAATATTTGTCAAATTTAGTTCTGGGTTTAGGGACTTTCGATTGAGAAAACCATTAATAATATTTAGAATGAAATGCAATATAAGGGTAAAAAGGCATGCTTAAGTATTATATGTCTTTTAAAGTTTTCGCTGCTCATCATAGGGAATAATCCGAATCAGCAGTCGCATCAAAATTTTTGTAGTATTTGTTTTAAAAAGCGATCATTAAAATAAAGTTATTTTAGGGAGCTAGACAGTTTTTACTTATATACAGTTTGTAAAAATATGTTTTCAAAGTAGAAAAAAAGTCAAAATCTTATGAAAAATAACCTGTGGGCTATTTTTGAAAACAAACTTCCTTTTTTCAAGGATTGGAAGAAGGATGGGAATATTACAGATGCCACCCTGGTAAAAGAAAGTTTGTCGCTATATTTGCGTCCAAGCAAATTTTCTGAAAAAATTTCTTGGCAAGAGCTAACTAGGGCCATAGATTTTAAGCTGTTGCCCATCATTGTTAAAAATTTTTCAACTTGTTGGGTATATTCATCACTCGTCTCCAGCGGCAGTTGGCTTTGTTGGGTCCTTGGTGAATCCCATACTTCGAGATTGATTGCCTGTGTTGTCTGATAACTTAATAGGTATGAAACGTTGCTAACATATGGCATACTCGTATTATCGTGCAAATTTGAATATAAGTTGACAACATTAGTAACAAAAATATAATCAAAGGGTTTTAAAATTCAATAGTACGAACGTTTTAATTGTGGAGTTGGATAGAATATTTCTGTGCATAACCGAATATAATTTCCTTACTTCTTTTCTGTTAATTTTATTTTAACCAGGCTAAAATTTGTCACAATTGTGTGATTTAATTATTAAAAAACCAAAGAGGTACTCCCACTATTATCACAAAATAAATATGTTTTTAATAAAAATCTATAAATTAATTCCTAATACGTACATTCAATACAAAATTGTATGAGTCACACAATTTGTATATATTTTATATTCTTGTTCAACAAAATAAAGATCATTTTCCGAAATAAGAAAAATGCAAATTTATGTAAAAAACTATATGTACCTTCACTTTGTTTGTAACACCACTCTTTTGTATGACTTTAGTTGATTTTTCCTTTCAAAATTTAATATTTTTTTTATAAAAAAATCCATAAAAATTGAATATTCCAACATTTGTTTTTTTAGTTTTTAGTATTTTTTATTTATTTATTTTTTTTTAAATTTATTTCTATTTTAAACATAAATTTGTTGGTTCAATGCTGTTGCATCTTGATCGTGCTATAAATTGAATTTAACAAAAAATTAATGAAAAAATATAAAATGAATGACTGACTGATAGCAAGCAAAGTTGATCCGACTCTGTCTAGCAAATGGCAAATGATTTGATACGCCTTCAATAGCCTTGATTATTATTATTCATGTTTATTTAGTTATAGTTTATAAGTTTTTGTTATTTTTTATATAAAATTGAATTATTTAAAAATAAATTAAATTTTGTTATTAAAAAAATTAATAAAAAAAATATTTTTTATTTATTAAATATTGCTTTAGCTGGTAATTGAAAAACATTTTTAAATTGCTTTGGTTATTATAAATTATTTTTTAGTCAAATTGGAATGCTTTAAATGGAAATTTATAAATAAAATCGTTATGCATTTTCTCACGATTTTAGAAAACTAAAAAACAAAATATATTTTTAAATATTTTCTCTTATCCACTAAAGCATAATTTTTATACGTGAGAGTGATACAAATATCACGGCCGGATGTGCAGCCATTTATAAAACCATATATATGTATTTTTGAAAAGGTTCTTAGGAGAGGAGGAAGTGACAGCCTTGCTAACCAAGGAACACTTGAGAATGCATAGCAGCTCGTTGCGATATCGCATAACGCATTGTCCCTGTTCTGTTCACCAGAGTCCTGGTGATTAAGAAGAGCCACCGCATAGAAGCACTTCCCTAAATTAGATCTAAAACCAGCCCGAGAGTCTAATGAATCTGGCTATTGGCTTGATGTCAAGGATCGATAGCTCCGATAAGCCATCGAGAAAGGGAAAGCCCAGTGTGAGAAGTCTCAACCGTTCGAGAGACGGATACTGGCAGATAAAGCGAACCACGGTCTCAGTCTCCTCAGCCAATCCAAAGCCGCGACAAAAGTAGTTTGCAGGTAAGCGCTGCCTTTGTACACGCTTTCTCATGACGCAAAGGCCCGTGAGGATGGATGCAACGAAGGAGACGCTGCGGCGATCCAGCTCAAACGGTCTTGGAAATGAACACTACCATGGCACTTCTCCAGCACAGATAAATGTAAATAAGACCAAGACACACATTATAAATAGGTAATAGCCAGGAAAGGATAAGAATAAGGATAAAGAGGTTCATAATATATAAGCAAAAAGTTTTCTTTTATCCTTGTACCATATCTCTCCCAACTTTTATCATTAAAAAACTGATTTTAATGATAAAAAACAATTCCTTCGTCTTTTAAGAACTACGAAAATTATTTGGTTTAATTAAAGCTTTAATTTGCGTCTTCAAAATTGCGGAATGTTTAACTTTCGGTTTTTTGCTACAATAATTTGTTGATATACGAGCATACAATATTATTGTGTCAAACAAACACATGTTCGAATTATTTTTAGTAAAGATAATTCTTTTATTCTTTCCCTTTTTAAAAAGTAATATTGATTTGAAAACAAATATAACTGAAAAAACAAGTATAACTGGAAAAAATTCAATAAAATGCCGAACTAATTATAACGTGTACGCTAAGAATGCTTTAAGCTAACGCCGGAGCCAGTAGTGGGATGCTAGTCTCTGTACCGGTTTTCACACTGCAAAACTAGATAAAATTTTACGGCTTTCGCTGCACAACCGAGCACAGCTTACTTAGGTCCAAAGAGTAGATCCGTTTGAGCCACTATGTTCCACTATCCTATCAAAGTTCTCACAACAGCTGTCCAGCTTCCACCATCCTCCCAATCTTTTTAATGAATTCGTAGATTTTGTTCAAATCGCCTAAAACAAGACAGTCCTTAGTGTAGTATCTTCTCAGACCCAGCAAAGACATTATTAAGTCGTCACATATCGGACAATGGCAAGAAAGATGTTCCGTAGACCCCTCTTCCTTTTTATCTTTGCAGCTTCCGGTCATTATTTTGCGTATAAAACGTAGAATATACGAGAGTATTCAACGAAACAAATCATGCTCGTAAGCCGATATTGGAAAACATAAAGGAGATTGTGACGAAGCCAGGCCGTACTCATCTTTCATGATCTGCAAAAAATTTGTTTTTTGAACAACATTTGAAAAACTCTGCCAAATGAAATGAAGAGCAAAACGTAATCTACCCGATGAATTAAAAAAATATCGCCATTTCAGTTTTAAAAAATCGTCATTATAAACGCTGACATTTCAATAAAAATTCTTTGATGAGTCCAGTAGTGTTCGTTATAAAGAAAATTCACTGAAACCGTGTCATTATTAAAGAAGTAATTTGTATGAAAAATAAATCAAAAGTCCATGAGATGGTCGAAATACGGAAATTCTAACTTCTAATTCTAAATTCATAAACCAAAAATATTCATTTTATCGGGTGACTTTTTGAGGTCTTTCGAATTTAATTTTAAAATTCTTAAAATTTAGAGAAATGTATGAAATCTTTATTTGAGTCGATAGAACGATCCGTATAATTTAATATTTAAAGATGATTTCATGTAAATGTTGACCGCGGCTAAGCCTCAAATGGTTCATGCGCTGGGTCTAATTTTGATATACTTTTTCCAACATATCGGCCGGTATCTTACGAATGAATTCTCCAATATTGGCTTCTAGCATGTCGAACGTCGCGGGCTTGTAGGCGGTCGCTATAGACATGAGCCTTAACAAAGCCCTACAAAAAATAGTCTAAAGGTGTTAAATCGCATGATCTAGGCGGCTAATTTATCGGCCACAAACGTGAAATAAACTGTTCACCGAACTCACCTTTCAATTGGGCCATTGTTTCGCGTGCTGTGTGGCATGTGACAACGTCTTGTTGAAACCACATGTCAGCCAAGTGCAGCTCTTCCAATCTGGGGAAAAAAAATAAATTTTTAATCATTGCACGTTAGCGCTCTCCATTCACAGTAACGTTCCTGTCTTCGTCGTCTTTGAAAAAGTACATTTCAGTACAATTCACACCAAACAGTGCATTTTGCGTGATGCATTGGCAGTTCTTGCAATACTTCTGGCTGCTCTTCACACCAAAAACGGCAATTTTGCTTGTTCACTTATCTATTCAACCAGAAATTAAATTCGTCGCTGAACACAATTTTATGATAAAAAAGTGGATCTTCATCCAACTGAATTTTGATAATAAAATTCAATAATATACAACCGTTGATCGTTTGTAACTCGACTCATGGTTAAATTATAGACCAAACTGATCACGTTCGACAGTAGCGTGTCACACAAAAACAGCTGATATGCCAAAAACATCGTTGCCAAACAGAAAGTTGGCAAAAAAAATCACCCGATATAAGCAACAATCGTCTCTTTGTGCTTAATAACAATAACTCGTCAAATCTAACAATAAATCGTCAAATCTAAACCCAATACACTTTGCAATACCGAAGTTCATAAAGTTTTGTTTACAAAAAAATACTATTAAATGTTTCAAAACGCTTAAAATACTGACCTTTTACAAAAGGTGGAAAAATGCCAATATTCAACTTCGCTAAACACCACATATGCACGTTAAAAATCAATTATTTTTTAGAAAGTGAAAAATAAATAAAATATAAGTAATAAATTTTTTACTTAAAACAAATAATACTCGTAATAATAACTTAAATATGAGCTACATAATCATAAAAAAAATAAATATGATGTATTCGATACTAAAATGGATAAAAAATGTTTAAAAATCGAAAATATTTTTAGTTTAAAAATATGATTATTATCATAAAAAGTTTATATAACTCTTATAATCAACAACATTTTAACGTATTCATTGAATTAAAAAAAATTGAATATTAAGACTTTCGTTTTTAAATATGTATTAATTATTATCATATAGTGCGAATGGATACTTATAAAAATAATACAAAAATAATTATGATAAAATTTGTATACCTTATCTCTTTGCCATGTAGTGTTACTCGTACGTTATAGACAACAAATGTTAATAAAAATCGTATGTGGCGATAATAAGACAAAATATCTCTGCATATAATATTACATTGCCTGTCAAAATGCATAAAAACTAATTTAACATATTGATTTATCTCTACACACGTACGAGTATTCTTGGCATATATTCGTTCATGTACATATGATTGTTAAAAAATATTATTACTCATACATACATACATATATTTCTTGAATAAAGTGCCACTATAGGCCGGTATTATATTTAAAACAAACAAAATTTACTTTAAAAAGTATTAGGTAACCAAGCTAATATTCAAGCTTTTGGGTATATTAAGTCAGTGGTTTAACGTGAGTACCTGCCCTAGGACGTTACCTCACGGTGTCAAAGCACGGGTGAATACAATGCGTCCACCAACGCCCCCACCTGTAATAAGAATCACCAGTGAGTACCAATTCAAAGCCATGTTATTTGGACATGACCTCACACCTTGGTGAGGTGCCGGAGACTATCTAAACTCCTACCGATCTGTGGGTCACGGCACACGGTTAAAATGTAACTCCACACCAAGCCAGCAAAGCCAAATCGCGGCAAGATTTGGGTTTAAACCACAGCCACCACGTTGCTCCCACAAGTAGGCCTCACCATAGTCGAGCAGGAACCAAAATTCCTGGGGCTGCTGACACCCGTTGTACCATAATTAAGCGTCCGGTCAGGCCTCGTAGTATAAATGCTTCTAGTGACAGTTTATGAAATTCAAGGCTATATGGTCTACTACTTATTGTATCTACAACTTGTGCACTGAAACTTTACAAGTTCGTAGCCTATTTGAACAATTATAGTTTAATCTTCATAAGACGTAAAAGTCGATGAGCAGCTGGTGGCTTTTATAGGAAGATGATAGCTTCGTCTAAACATAACTTCAAAACCAGCTAAATATGGCATAGAATTTGCTAATAGTTACGCCTACCATATATCAGATATATGAATTATGGCTGAAGGAAACCAAAGTAGCCTAACAATTATCGATCTTGCAGCTGCTCTGAAATATCGTAATGTGATGTTTTTTTCATCACAACAATTGTGACCAAAATTATTTGAAAAACAAGTTATATAGAAGGAATTGCACTAAAAAATAAGACTGAATTGGCCCGCAATAAAAGGCATATCTGTATTTTCGTAATTGCTTTGTTTCACCAAGGTCGCTAAACTTTTTTCATATACTTAAAAATAATAAGTATGTGATTCTTCTCAGTCATTTTATCATAGTCCAGAAATTAGTAATTGCGATAACCTCAGTTAATATAATATTAGAATAAAGCCAGGGAAGGGTGATACGCAGGAGAAAGTTGTGCCATGTTATACTTAAAAAAAAGTCTAATTGACGGCTTCAAGTGTTATTTAGTAATAAGATAGCTTACAATGCTTTCATATTATTCGAATCGGCTTATCACTGCTGAAACGAAAATAAAGGACGGTTCAACCATAACGCACGATGCTAATTGTGAATTACACCTTAACGATAAGTTTTTTGCCCAACTTAATTTAACATTTCTTTGTTTCAGTGTTTGACAAATTCAACCATGTAGAGGTACACAATTGAGCAGCGTATTAAGATTGTTGAAAATGGGCGTTCAAATCAAAATGCTTTTCGTATACTTCGTGAATTTTGGTCAGCATAATCGACCAAATGTGTCCACAATCCGGAGAATTGTGCGCAAATGTTAGCAAACTGGGTCTGTAGGAAATGTGGAAACACCTGTGCATGCTCGCACAGTTCGTTCTACGAAAAACATTGCTGTTGTTCGCGATAGTGTGGCAAAAGATAGTTCCCGATTAAATGCGCCCCGCTTTATTAAATAAAAACTACTGGTAACAAGAATATTTCTATATAACATATTGAATTACAAAAATTTCGCTTTCGCTTCCCTCTTAAATGAGTAATTTCTTAGAAAGGAAATTTTATCTTCTTAAGAAAATTATTAGTGAAAGTGCGCTAGAAAAAATATTTTTTACAAAACAATTATCTGGCAAGACGGTTTCTAAACATAAATATGGCAACAGTAAAATAAGAAATATAAATATGTACAAAGATAAAGGAAACAAATTCTTTAAATTTTAAACTGATTTTTTGCGAGGAAATGCATCATTTGCGCATTTATCTGAGGTTTTTATAAAGGATGTCCAAAATTGAGGTATCTTTTTAATTTTGCTGCCATTTTTTTTGCCACTTGAATTTTTATTCAAAATTTTTATTTTCAGAATCTGAACCCACAACCTATTTTCCTAGTACCAGTACAATGCACTGCATTAGTTGGTGTCTTTACATGAGTGCTGGCCTTAAGTTAACAAAAAAAAAAAAAAAAAAAAAAAAAAAAATAATGAAAAAACATTAAATACCCATTGGAGAAGAAATAAAATTTTTGAAAAAGGCCTTTGATTTAAGCTAATAATGTTTGTATTATCTAAAGCCCATAGTGCAAACAATTTCAGCGTTTATTAGTTGCAAGATATTAGAGATTTCGTACAGAGTTCATTGAGCTTTGTAGTGGTGGAAATGAATTTTTATCTGTAATTTACACCAGACCATAAATGGAAAATTGTGTGTAAACTTATACTTTGTATAGAGAAACACAAAAAATTTAATTAAATTATAAAAACATAAAAATTCTTAAGTTACTGTATTTAGTTTATCAAATTTATTGCAGTGAAAAAAGATTTCTAATCATAATACTTTGATTTAAAACCAAAAAAAAAAAAAAAACATATTCAACAACTAATAAGTTGCATTTGGCATTTCGTTTACTGGTTTATTTTGTTATGGCAAATTGAACAACCCCCTCCAAAATTTATATATATGAGTTTATTTATTTGGGCAAAAATAGGTGTGTCATATATTCATATCTATTCAAATATTATTATCATTCCATACAAATAAATTTATTTTTCTTCAAAATATTTATTTAAATTTTTATTTGTTTAGTTCCAGCCTCTTTAACTATTATTTACTATTTTTTTGTATCGCTATTATTTTCCACTACCGGTGTTGAAATCATTAGTTTTAATGGAATGCATTTCTCAAAGGCAAATTACTAACAACGCAATGCCGCATGGCTGGCGGTATACTTAATGACTGACTGGTAGGCAGACAGTTTATATGTAAAAATGTCTCCTATGTGCAAATACTTCAGTTATTTGCAAAATAAACAAAAAATTGCAAAAAAGAAAAAACAAAGTGTGGAAAATAGTTGACTGTATTTAAAACAATATTCGTCTATGTGGTGAATATGCTGATATACGAAGAGTTAAATAATGAAAACTTTTATAAAAAACCCAAAACGTTATTAAATTTACTTTTCAAAAAAAAGCATCTCTCAATTACTCAAATTTATCAATAACATTTACGCGGTATGTCATGATTTAAGAATATATATATATACATATATACATATCTTACATCTGTTTCAATATCTACGAGTATCAACATCAAATATAATACCCTCAAGCAAACCTTTTTTCAATCCATCTCATAAACATTTGATATTTTCTGGAAATCCGACAAATACCTACCAAATGGATCTAAAAGTACAGAACATTGAGCAAAACATTGAGTTTTAATCAAATCTGACGTGCTTTTTTAGGTATTGGCATCGATTTAGAGTGCTAACTATATACCCATTATTTGTCACCAATTACAACTCTTTAAGCAAATTAGGACCATCATTGATGTTATTCAACAATTCTTATGCAATATCATGCGACAGTTCTTAGACAGAATAAAGCAGATTCAGAACAAATTTCGCTAACAAACGCCTTTTGAGCAATATAAACAAATTTCTTGACGCGAGCTGAAAGAGAAGTGGAAGTAATCAGCAACTTTTCTTTTTAATCGGTTAAGTTTTGGAGCCAACAAAAAGTTCTATAACGTGTTTCTCATAGAATGATTTTGATTGATTGAATAGGCAATACGACCCACGGCCCAACAATATCTGAATTCAATTTCAGACCTAGGTTGGATTAGGTTAAAACCCGGCAGCCGATCCTAAAACCATACGTTTTAGACCAAAAAGACATAAATGCAGATGCCACACAAGAAAAATCGGTACTATGTGCAAACCAAGCCGAAGTCGACTTAGATAGCGAAGCAACCGATACAGCTCACCGGGACTTCCAGCAGCAATGCAGGTTTCATAAATTCCCTTTCTAGGATCCTTTACCTCATCCTCGATAGCTAAAAACAAGTGTCTCGCAGTTACCACCTCCTCCGCACAGCAATAAGTGCACAACTTTGATCCACTATACCAAAGACGGACCGCATGTCTGCCCAACGACCAGAGAGCACACTTACCACAGCCGAAATCTTCCGTCTTGGTGTATTGACTAGTAATCCTCATATCAATAATCAGTTACAACTCACTCTCCTGCTTACAGGAAGAAATATGTCCACATTATGTGGAAAACATATTGCTGGCCCTGCACTTAAAAAACATATATTGTAACACTTTATTTTGCCTGAAGAACCACACAATTCCCAGGTACATAACATTACTATTAGTGACGTTTCCACAAAGTCCGTGAATTTGCTAACATAGACGCCAGTGACTTGATTGCCGCCTGACTATCGGTTTAAGTGCATACCCTGCTAATTGTGGTTATGTTCTTCGCAAACCAATTAGTAACATTTTAAACGGCCATCACCTTTGCTCAGGCAGTTTATTCGAGACCCTAATGTTAAGGTCTGGAGAGCAAATACCATAAATACTCAATTGTCTATCTTAGAACCAACAGTGAAGAATCGTTAACTTGTCATGTCTCCCTCCAGCAAATTTAGCCAGGACCTTCTCCTAGAGATATGCGTCCTGTATTTAGCGACTGGTAGTGAAGATAATATAATAATCCACTCTGCTTGGTGTTGCATCGACTTATCTCAAAGTACTGGCAATTCTTGATAGTGAGAGATTCCAAGACCCGATAGTTCCGTACTAATATCTGGCGATCACACCTCGGTGGTCTCCAGCCAGGTCTGATCGTTGAACCTTTTCTTATTTCTTTAGAACATAACCTTTTTCCATGGACTTATACCAAATAATGACTCCATAGTAAGGTATAGGTATAACTATCGTGGAAAGATCCACATCATAGATGATGGGGAGAGTCTCTAGCGCTTGCTATCTGCTCCCCTGTTTAAGTAGAGTGCAACCGGTGTCTTTTTGTCTCTTTCCTCAATATTTGGCTGCCGAGAAAGCTTTCTATCCAGAATGATTCCCAGATATTTTATATGCTTACTAAGTCTCGGTAAGGCCCTATTGAGCGCAGGTAGCCTAAATTCCGGTACTTTATGATTTCTAGCAAACAAAATCAACTCATATAAGACCTAAGCTCATACAAAACTCTCGACAAAATTCATACAGGGTAGGCGGAAAATGATATTCGCAGCCATTATGGAAATTTCGTCATAGAAGTCCGTCCCCCAGTCAATGCAGACGAATAATAGATCCTATCACGTCAGAACAAAGAGGTTAGGTTGGTGCTCGCGACTAAGTTCATACTGATCTATGATAATCAACATCATACCTGAGCAGTGTCCTGCGTGTGGATCACATGTTTAACTACAGGGCAAACCCATCTTAACTAAAACCCAGCTACATATTGACCCATCCGTTGGAAGTAGCACAGCTACTACAGAGTAAGAAACGATAAACTAATAAATTAATACATATAGTATATTGTTACGAAAATAAAAATAACTAAATTTTGGAATATTTGGTAGTTATGTGCCACCCTGTCAATACCGTACTTATTTGCGTATTTGGTAGCACTGCCAAAACGACCATCTATCTTTACATTACATTTGAATTAACGAATATAAAAATAGAAGATATGAGATATTTCCGGAACCTTCCAAACTGTAGGCAATTAGGTATATAAAGAGGCTGCTTTACATACACATCAATTAGTTATTGTTATACTGTCATAAGATAAAAACGTGTTTAAGCGGAATAAGAAGTATAAGTATAAGCGAATATTAAGTATAAGAAAAACTGTATAAAAGTTAAAGTGTAGTAAATAAAAAAAAACTGTAACAACAACAAAGTAGTGTTTTATTTTATTTTAACATAATTTGAACGAACTCAAACGTTTTAAAAAGGATAAAACGTAACAATATTAACATATTGCGTTGCTAGAGCAACAACGAAATAAAGGATCTTTTGTGTAGTCCTATATGTTTACCACATCAAGTTGAGACTTCGCACAAAGACAGTTAATTTGTTTGATTAGGATGCAAAAATTTTTGAAAGTTACTACAGTGCTCTTTAGGAATGTAATGCTAAGCGAAATAGCAAGGCGCTCAGTGATCAGATATTTCATAGTATTGTTATGGAAACAAAAACAATGCAAAAACATCAGTACATTTAAAACTATATTGTGTGATATTAGTCCATTAGTTTGTGTCAAGGCCGTCAATATGCCACCTTGGTAATGCCATACTTAATCTGTGTTATTAAGAGTGTTAACGTACCGATTTTGGATGTTGCATTTGAATTAACGGAAATGAATCGAATGTTGTAGTAAGAACAAGAACATTCGAAATTAATGTCATTTGTATATAAAAAGCGGCTTATTATGTATTAGTTAGTTCAGTTATAGTTTTGCAGTCGTAAAGAAAGTCGTGTTAAGGCGTAAATAAAAGTGTTGAGTAATTTGTGTATTGTTGTAGTAAGAACAAGAACATTCGTAAGTAATGTCAATTGTATATAAAAAGCGGCTTATTATGCATCAGTTAGTTCAGTTATAGTTTTGCAGTCGTAAATTAAAGTCGTGTTAAATCGTTACTAAAAGTATTGAGTAATTTGTGTATTTAGTTGAAATCGATGTAGAAGGAAATAGTGTAGAGATAAAATGAACTTTATAAAGGAAAAACATCGTGTATTTATCTTATTTAAAGCAATCAAGAAGAACTTAAACATTTGAAAAAGTTTAAATCGTAGCAGAATATTTAACAGAATCTGCTCCGATCAGTTTAAACATTTCCTACGTAGCTTGATAGACCACAATGCTTCGTAAATAGACTCGTTAGTACTTTAAATTCGCTAGCATTGAGCAATATTAATTATCAAATGTGAATTATTATTCGAAAAAATGAATTCAGTCCTTTCGTGCTAAGAAGTTTTGAATATAGTGTGCCAAGACTTACTTGTTTCTTTTGAAATTAATGGTCTCTAATCTCTATTTATCGCAAGAATTCGCTTTACACAAGAGTTTAAAGATAGCTTACCGATGATTTTATATTCAAGTATATAGTATTTCTTACATTTCTAAGTGATCTGGATGTTGAGGTGAAAATATATATTATTACGTTCAATATTTTATTAGGTTATTGTGAACGAGGCTCATTTCAAAACCAAAATCGTATTCAACTTTACTGCTACTGTCGAGAGTGAAAGTATTGATTATTGACACCAGACGATACCAAATTCTACTGTGTTTCATTATCCCTCCGGTGTACTTAAACGAATAGCGCTCTAAAAAACAGAAATGATAGTTATTTCTGATAATTAACAACACCTGCTTCTAATCAATTTTATAGTGGCTTTTACAATGCATTAAAGCCTTTTTTCATAAAATCCACCATTTCATACGAAGCAATTCATTTAATGTCTATTTTTAAAGTGAAATTACATGATTTTATTTAACTAATGAAGACAATATGAGCATATAAATGCTCATTACAAAAATTTTACCACCTTAAGCACAGAAAAAGATTAAAAAAATTGTTTAATATTTTGCCTTCCTTCTGTTAAACAAAAAAAGAAAAAACAATAATAATAGACAAATTTATATTAAGACACGAAAACATAGTTTATTAACTCGTTGAACATATATTTTGTTGGCCAAATAAAAATATGGCTCAAAGGAAATCTCATTAACCAACCAAAGAAAAATCCTTTTAATAAATAAAAATCCAAAAGAAAAAGATGAAAAGCATTTTATGTAAATCAACTTAAAAATACTTTTTTTAAAGCCCCTATCCCCCTTTTGAAAGAAAACAAAAAATTAAAGTAACATGCAATAAATTTCTCTCTCTCTCTCTCTCTCTCTGGGCTTCTCTAGATAGGCTTCTATTGAAATGGAAATGACTAAAAATGGGTTCGAATCTGAGTCTGTTGGACAAAAGCAAAAAAAGAAAAGGTGTTGGCACATAACAAATGATAAATAAAAATATAATTCAGTTGAGTTTTTAAAAGAAATCTATAAGAAATTTTTAATCTTTTTTTGGAGTATCACTTGTACTCCAAATGGTTGTTGGTCTCTTATAGGTGAGACACCGGAGATACATACATTAAAGACCTCCTGGCAAATTTATGTATTTTTATAGAGCCATAATTGCTGAAAGGTGTTACTACATGGTTTGTACTGGTTTTCTTATTTTTACACAATACTAATAACAACAAAAATGTTGTTGTTGTTATTATTATTTCTTACTATTTATTTATTAATCGCAATATGCCACATATAGCATTATAGCAGTTTGTGTGTGTGTTGCAAGTTGTTTTTAGATTTTTATCGTTATTGTCTTTGAAAAGAAAAACTAAATTGCTCTAGAAAATATAGAGCAGTAGATTTATGGTTATTAAACTCTATAGACTTATTTAAACAGATGAAAAAATTTGTAAAAAAATTTCTTTACACCATTTCCAAGATAATCGTTGATTTAAATGCCTCTGCATCCTGAATGTGCTGCTTTATTGTGCGGAAGGTAGTCTAGAGACGTGAAAGTGTTATTTTTTTTTAATTTTGCTTTTTATTGATGATATGGATATCACTGACATGTAATTTAAGTACACTGCCACATATCATACAGCCCCCAAAACAATGGTTCACACGAAAGTTCACGAAATTCAGCTGCTATTTGGCTACCCCGATAATGCGATTACCACCACGGGATATGGGGTTATGGGAAAGACAGAGTCAGTCAAATGAATTATAGCTTTACAACTCAAAGTCCGTTAACATAATTAACTAACCATTTCATTAGAATGTTATTGAAAATTATGATAAAAGAATCAAGAACCTGTATGTACGAGGAATTTATTTTATTATTGTCTTGGAAATGAATCGATGAAGGAATAAAGCCTAAAAACAAAGAAAACTCTATAAAAAAAAAATCATAGTGAAATAGAAACGATACGGATACAGTGTAGTCTAAAGAAAGGCATGGAAGAAGACATTGCATTAGCGACTCAATATATGAAGGATATCTAGCGCTCGACAAGGAAGCTGTTACGCTCGAGATAAGAAACAAACTATCGGTCAAACCCAAGCCTCGACTTCGGTGGCATACCTCTCTCCGTCGGTTCATAATTTAATGAATCTGAGACATAATTGAGGTTCAATGTCGTTAAAGTGCCGAATTATCTCATTTTTGAGCTTTTGAATTGTTCTTGGCTTATTTCTTTTAAATATCAACAAAGAAAGAAGTCAAACGGTGTCAAATCACATGATCATGGCTGCAAATTAACATCGCCACGATATGAGATAATACGGCCATTGAGTTTCTCGGGCAAAAGAGCCATTGATTCGTTGGCTGTATCGCAAATGTCACCATCCTGTTGGAAAAATATATATTTCAGGCCCATATCCTCAATTGCTGGCCACAATAAGTAATCTATCATCTCGCGATAGCGAACACTATTCATGGTCACTGCTTGGCCGACCTCATTTTCGTGGAAGTACAGCGCATAAACCGCACCAAACAGTCACTCTTTGTGAATTAATCGGCTTTCAACAATCACTCGTGGATTCTCATTTGCCCAAATGCGGAAATTCTGCTTTTTAACGAATCCACTGCGGTGAAAGTGTGCTTCGTCGCTGAAGATAATTTTTTTTGTAAAGTCACCACTTACTTCTGTCTGTTGAACTAACCATTCGGCGTATTGACGACTCTAGAAATCTTCAGTAGGCTTCAGCTCTTGAGTCTTTATTCAAAACTCGCATCAGTGATGTTCGTGAGATGTTCAATTGTTGGGCACGACGATGAGTCGAGGTTGACGGCTCTTTTGCCACATTATCGCGAACAAAGTTTTCGGCAGCATGAACTGTGCCAGGTGTTTCCACATTTCCTACAGACCCGGTTAGGTGAAGTGTGCGCACAATTATTACAATTGTGGACACATTTGGTCGATTATGCTGACCAAAAAATAAAGTAATATAACGAAGTGCACGAAATACATTTTGATTTGCAGGAAATTCATTTTGATTTGTGGGCCTCTTCATGGTTGAATTTGTCAAGCACTGAAAGTAATATCAAATTAACCTCTGCAAAAAACTTGACGTTAATATCGTGCATTATTATTATTATAGTAGGACCACCTTTTATATGTACGTTAATGCCGTCCACCACAATCGATATCATTGAAAAATCCGACTGTTTGCAATACAATGATAATGTTAATGATTTTCAAATGAATTGTTTATTGTTTTATTTTGACATAAACAAGTTTTTATAAGCCTTTGATTTTTGATGAATCTAACTGCATTTGGATGTTGGGTCTCAATCTATTTTACTGATTTTAAATGCCATTACGGGCGATCCTTGATTATGAAAAACTGATTCCTAAATTTAAATCGCCTAAAGCACTTCTAAAAAATTTCTAAACATGATCTTTATAAATTTCAATGGCTTTCACAAACAAGAAAATTTTTCCAAAAGTTATAGATTAACTTTACTGAATCTAATATTTTTACTTGGTTTTTTAGTTTGCATTTACTGGAAATAGTGTACACTTTTTATAATTTTTGTTGTTTCAAAACAATTTTATTTTTTACAAGAAAATACACTTACTTGTAACACTTTTATAAAACAAACAAAAAATAGCGACATTATAATTAAAATATGCCATAATATTGCAAAAAAGTCACACAAAAGCTAAAAAAGAAAAATAATATCTCACATAATTCACTTTACATCTAATAAATCTATTGTTTTAAACAGAAAACAAGCACCGGGTCGTTTGGAGGATTCTCATCACATAATTGACAGATTAAATGGCATCATTTGCAGGCATGCTTTATTTTAGCTTAACGCGTCATAATAGTCTAACTTACCTCATTTTTGCCGCAACGAGCCTTCACCACACACCCCCACCGTTTTAATAAAGTTGTAAATAGATTTTTTATAAACGATTTTGCAGCTCACTATTACTTGCGAAATTTTTTTTAAATATTTGTTTTAATACAAACAACAACGAAAAATAAATGGTTTTTAATTTTTTGCAAAAAAAAGTGGCAAAATTAATTGATATTTTCTTATTTAATATTATTTTATGGATTTTTTGGTTGTTTTATTTTTGTACGACTTGTATACATATATTGTAATGGTCAAATTGTATATGCAGCAGCATTGTTGCGCACGATACCCTATGGTTATAATTAGTAACGTTCATAATGTAGGAGGCAAAAATGAAAAGTGAAACAACTTTTATTTAAAAAACAAGAAACGGAAATTCAATATTAAATATGAAAAGTGGAACAACAGGTGATTTTAGAGATATGCAGCATAGAGAGAAATATCACAGTTTAGGAAAGTAAGCCTTAAAAAACTGTGTGTATTTGCTTAATATTTATAAAAGTTTGTCTTTCTTAACATTTTATTTTATTTAAGAACATGATTTGAACCAAACAAAAATTTTCACCAATAGTTGTCGCTTTTTTATTGGTTTCATTCCAAAACGCCTGAAAGCGATATAAAATCACACTTATGGTAAAAACAAATTGACAATTAATGAAAAGAAAAAAATTCTATTTTAAGAAGTACCCTAATTGTATTAAAATGACTTAACTCTGATGTCAGAAACACCTGGAGCTAAGTAGAATTAAATTCCTGCTCTTTCTAGAGTGGTGGTGTCTTTAGTTTCGATTAAATTTGCAGGCTATTGATTTGATGTAGATTTACATTGCAGCAAACGCTATCAATGATACTGTGGAGGTTTAGATATTACTTAGCATCTGAACAAAGTTATAAATCTTACTGTATACTTATATAAACATATCGCCAAAAAATAGGTGAGCTAGCTAGAAAACAATTTTTATACACAGTGTTATATTTCAATCTTTTTAAAAACGTTTAAGTTCTTTGAAATTACGTTAACACATAGTTGTTGTTTTATTTTACACTCCATTTTTATTTTCATGCTTTATCTTTATACAGCAAACCATGTAATATCCGCTTTATATAATTATAACTATACAGTATCAAACTTAAGATAAATAAACAATTTACTGAAAACACAATTTTCCGTACGACTTTACACTTGACTGCCAAACTATAACTGAGTGATGTAGGAAAGCAGCGTTCAAATGTTCCAATACAGTCCGAAACCTTCTAAAACCTTATATTCAGCAAATAATTCAGCTACGTTATTACCCATAAGTTGAATTGGTAACGCTGTCAAATACACAAATACACTAAAATCCCACAATAGAATTTAAAATGCCCTGATGTTGGTGTATCTCCTTTTAAGGCATTTGTATTTTTGTAACAATAATATGCGTTGAATTTATACCACATGGTTTTGTCCATTATTTTTAAATAGATTAATTTATTTTGCAATTTTAAAAGCTAAACAGGAGGGAAATAACAGTAAAATAAACTTAAAATAAAATAAATTCAGGTAAAGTACAGCTTTTGATGTAGACAAAAAATAGGTGTATACAAAATGATTTAAAAATTAATTAAAATTTGAACTTAAAAATTATAGTTTTTAAATAAAAAGTATATTGTTATATAAGTAAAAATGATATTATTAATATCCCGTATAAGTACCTATTTTTTTTTTTTTTTTTTTTGAGGACAGCTTCTATTTTTCGAGATAAAATTACAGCCAGTTTCTACTGGAATATTGTACCACACTTTTTAAATATTTTCTCACAATTGGTCTTTATTACTGCAAGAAAGCTTGGAAATTTGTCTCCTTAATTCTTCCCAGAGGTTCTAAATTTGATTCAAGTCGGGGAATGATTGTGTTGACGAAACCATGCACTCACCAAATTTGATAAGTGTTTTGGATCGTTATACCGTTGAAATTTCCGCATCAGGGGCATAACTTCTTCGGCAAAGGGTAGCATGATTTTCTCTAATAAATCTTTGTATAAAAATTTTTGCATTTCTTGCTCTATTCGCTGAATTGGCCCTATTCCGCACCAGAAAAAGTAACGCCATACAATAAGATTGCCTTCTCCCTGCTTGATGGTTTTTTTGTATACCTATTATTAAATTCTTTACTTTTTGGTCGACGAACATTTCTTTCTGTGTGGTTCCCAAATAAATTGATTTTGTTTTCGTCGCTCCAAAGGATATTTTTCCACTTTTTTTACCATATTATCTACACCAAACATGTCACACCTTGTCTTGTAAATTTCAAATAGCTTGAGTTAGGACTTTTCTATATGAGCCCAACGATACGTACCTTTCTCAAAGTCTCGCGAGTATGAGCAGTCTCTATGCTGGACATAGGTCATCAATGCCATCTTTCTCAACATATTTCTATATGCTTCAACTCTTCAATGGTTTTGAAAGTTTAAATAACGATTTCTTTGAAAAAATTGAAATTGTACCAATTTTTAACAATTAAAGTTACGATACATTTTTGCTTGGACGAAAAGAGGCTGCCATCAACTTGGAAGAAAATTGTCATTGTGAAACTACCTAAAAGTGTCGACTGAAAGATTACAATAACGGGAGAGGAATTATTCTGCTTAACACCATAATATACAAGATACTATCAGTCATAATACAGGGCAAGCTTCAGAGCAAACTAGAGTGCATATTGCCAGACGAATAGGCAGGCCTTTGGCCAAATAGAAGCTGTGTACACCAAGCCGACATCCTTCGCATCATAATAGAACAGTCTCTAGAATGGCGTACCCCTCTATACCTACTTTTCGTCGACTTCAACAAAGTCTTCGGTACCGTCACAAAGACTGTCATATGGAAAGCACCGAGAAGAAAAGAAGTACCACAGAAAATAATCCGAATAATACATACAATGTACGAAAATGCAGAACTTTCGGTTCTTCACAACAGGAGCATCAGCCAACCATTCCATACTAAAGCTGAAGTAAAGCAAGGATGTACACTCTCACCTCTACTATTCACCATCGTACTCAATGAGATCATGAGCGAAGTCTGTTCACAAAGGAGAGGTATAACATGGAGTCATGGAATATTATGCAGACGATATCTCCAACATGCAGTCATAATTAGAAGACCTGGGAAGACTGACTCGTAATGTTGAACATGAGATAAATATCAAGAAAACCAAAGCTATGAGAATTGACAACAATAGCTTAGAAAACATCATACAACAGGACCAACCAATAGCTTCTGCTATCTTGGAAGCACAATGGCAATAAACGGCGGTGCTGAAATAGACGTTAACAACTGGCTGAACAAAGCAAGGTCGGCATTCGAAATATTACAGTCAGTATGGCTAGCCAAGCTCAGAATATTCAACGCATGTGTAAAGTCAATTCTGTTGTACGGCAGTGAAACCTGAGCATCACGTAAAAGCTACAGGCATTCACCAGTAAGTGCTTTAGAATCATATGCAAAATATTCTGGCCTAAAACCATAAGCAACATAGATCTATGGAATTTAACACACGAAGAGATAAAACTTTATTTTGGTTAATTCACGAAATGGAACGCTCTATGGTGTAATTTTTCTCTGGTTGGTACCAATGCGCATTTAATAAGAGATGTTCCTATAATAGCAACTACTTTTTAATTTGTTGTTATGATAAATCAAGGTTAAAGAAAATAACAGAAAATATATTTTTAATAAAATACACCTAATCCTGTTTTTACACAGTAGATATGTTCCAAATGATACCGTGTAAAAAATCATGAAAACAATAGGATTAATTATAAAATAAACTGTAGTTTAGTCATTCTAAAAGTTTTGTTTATTTTACACTTAATCCTGTTGTTTTCATGATTTTTTAAACTACAGTAAAAACAGTCAGATGAACCAGCGAAACCAGCTTGTTATAACGCCTTAGGTGGTACTCATACCATTAATAAAGTAACACTAGAAGTTCTTTAAAAAGTGTTTTTAAAATTTTAGTGTCAGTCTGACTACGCTATATGATCATATATCAAATATCATTTTGAAAACACATTATTATAGAATTTCCTTACAATTGCAATTAATTCATTAATTGATTATGGTTTTGTTTCCAACAATAGTTTGATTGTTCTTATAAGAACACCATTTGATACATTCTTGTGTGTTTAATTATGTTTTGACTAGCGTCCAACTAAATTTGATAAACCATTTTGTAAAATAAAAATAAACAACATTTTTCCAAACTTCTAGCGGATTAAGAGTTTGTTGCAATTTGCTTGAAAGTTGGTACTTTAACTGTCATTATCTATGCAATCGGACTAAGATCAATAAAGATTTAGATCTAACACCTACATGTCACCCACTTATGTATGTATATATTTGTGTTAAACATTTGGTCACTCCTAGTTACTTTGTTATGACAACTTTCATAAATTTGTTTTCATCAAACAAAGTCATAACAGTCATAACATAAATATTATTCTTGCTTGATTTTCAACAAGTACCAACCAGCATTTGCACCTTCAATATTGTTACTTTAGGAATTAAAAAATAATTTTTCGTTATTATATAGACAGACTTTCCCATCATTAAGCTCAACATTTTTAAATATTTATTTATTTTTGTTTTTTTTTTTAAGAAAATATCTATTCTTCACAACTAAACGAAATCTCCTACTGTGAGTGTTGATTCATTATTTTGATTATGTTTAAAGTGTGTGCTTAGATTTCCGAATAATGATTTTTTCTTTTCTTTTTTTTTTAACAAATTTCTTTTCCAAAAAGCGATTAAGAAAATACAAAACCGTAATGAAATATAACGATGTTGTGTTAATTTCTCCACCTCTTTAATTCTAAGCATTTCAATACTTAAACGTCCTGTGGTGTAGTGGTTTGGTTTGGTATGTAACAAACTAAATGACGTTTTCAAAACAAAAATGTTATTTTTTCTTTTATTTCTTGTTTTTTGGTATAAAAATTAATTATGGTATTGTTATAATCAAATGAGTTGCTTTATTATCATGGTTTATAAAAGGTGGCAACAATAAATTAAGAAAAATTTATTTGCCTATAAGATGGTAAGCCGTGAAATGGGTGTAAAAATACTTTGAGATGATTTTACTACATGCAATCAACGAGACAAGAGAAATTATGTTTGAAGTTTAATCTGTTTTGTTTTAATTGTTGTTGTTGTAGGCATTTATGAAATAATTTTAATTTTTTTCTACCTTCTTCGGCAGCGTACTGATTGCTTAAGAGCTGTTTTATTTTGGATTTCTAATGAGGAGTGTATTGTAAGTAGGAAGTAAATTTCTTTTGAAATTCGTCAATTAGGGTTCAACATCAAAACTTAAAGAAAAAAAATATGTTAAAAAGCCATGTGTTACAATATTACAAAAATATTAGCTTTTTTGTACTCTTTACCATCATCCTCAGGTAGTAAAGGGATATTCGAAATGCAACTTTTAGGTCAATTAAATGAATTTTAGTATATTGTTGTCTTACGCTTAGAAAAAAGCCATGATGTTGAGTAATTTCTAAAAGAAATAAAAACTCTCATTTCTAACAGACAAAACTTATACGAGAAGGCTTTTGTTTGCAGATATTTTGGCTTAATGTTACATCTTAAAATTGGTCCATTTTTTGGCTGCCAAATCGGCAACTCTTGATAAATATCTTTGGGGGTGCCTTAAGTCAAACCAACAACTCTTGGAGCTCAACATACCAAGCATAGGTCAGTAAAATCAGAAATATGCTCTTAAAAAGTGTTTTATGCGCATCAAGTATGCGGTAAAAATTCGAAAACATGCCCTAAAAATTTAGAAATATACTCTAAAATTTAAAAATGTACTCTTATTGACTTAAGTTTTCAAAAGTAAAAATTCCGCTATTACATCTGAGCAAACTTTTATACATTAAAAATGCCAAAGCTACTGGTGCCATTAGGACATATTTAAGGTTTTTTTTTCTTCGTCACTCCTCTAGTGAGCATATTGGCTTTCCACAAAGCATCCATTACTTTGTGTCAGTTTCAGTATTCAAGTAAATTTTCCCTATGATTATGTGCAGTGGTGAAGATACTTGGTAGGTGGTGGTGGTAATCCTTACTTAGCATCGCAATTTAAGGGTCAACAATTTTAATTTAATATAAAAACATGTTGATAGTGTAGTTTAATACGTTTTTGTTATTTATAAACTAAAATCAAGCAAAAATAAGTCCAAAGAAACAAAAAAGCTTCCAAAGAGAATAAAAATTCAACCGAACATAGAAAGACAATACATACCAATGTAACTTCATTTCTATAATGGTTATAAGGGGAATCCCCAAAATCGGAACCAATTTCGTAAAATAAATGTATGTACGCACGTACATGTAAGTGCTTCAACTGTTACTGAACCTAAAATAGTGTCTTATTTTGAACTTTGTGGTTGACGTTTTAGAATAGACAATGATAGAACAAAAGTGTTGATATTTTGGAATGTTGACGAAAACGAGTGTTTCCATTATCCCGAGTGCACTGTATTGAGATCACGCACTATTTAATGCCTTTAGAACTTCTAAGATCTTTTCATAATTCTAAACGTAGTAATATTATGGCCGCAACACAAGTTTCCCAACGATTTATAACAGGTTCAGGCAGCATGGAACGAGTCGTCAGAAATTGTTTTTTATTTGCAATTGTGAAGTGATTGGTTTTGTCCAAAATAACTGTGTCAATTAAGAGCTTTGGCTTTGTCATAATTTAGAACACCTAAAATAACATTTTGGCGTCAACTGTTTAATCTATTAAAATTCATAGAGATTAGTGTTTTAAGCATTTGCATATGTCATTTAAACATTTTTGGTAAATACCTTTTAATATTCATAAATATTATGAGCGCTAAACGCTTTCTGATTGTACTTAATTGCTTGTGTATTTTTTCAAAAATTGTTTAAGCGGTAATAATATAAGAGCAATAAATTTTAATTGACAGATAATTTAAAAAAGTCATGACTTGGTCCAAATTTTAAACGACAATATTGTTTTCACTATAAGAGTGTTTTAAAGTACAAAAAATCCAAATATGTGCTAAAAAGGTTTCAAATGCTCTTTAAATACGAAAAAATGTCGATAAAATGCTGTTAAGAGTAAAATATGCAAAAATATGCACTGACAAATCGGGGCCAAAATTTATTAAAATTGATGAAACGGATAAATATCTTACATCCGACTTGATTGATTAATTGCATGAGAAAGAATATGTAATTGCATATTTATATTTTCCTTGCTGATCATATACCATTATTAAAACATACATACATAAACGCCAAACAAATTTCTTTAAAACAGATTAAAATTTATATTAATTATTTTTTGTGGTTTTATTACAAATTATTATTCGATAGTCCACGTCAGGGCTGCCAGATGATATTCGTAGAAAATCGTAATTTTTCCGATAAATTTTAAAAATATCTTAATTTTAGTTTCGAAAAATCGTCAAAGAAATAGTACCAAACAAACAAGCTGGTTTTTAGTGTTTTCAAATTCTCTTTTCGGTACCAATAAAAAAGATTATTAATGTGTGCTTAAAACTACCTCAATTGGCAAATCGATTAACTCCACTTTTAGAATTTTATTAAATGGTAATATCAAAACGCTGTATTGAATCTAAATTATATTGTATACAAAAGAAATTTCTCTGATAGTAACTTTTAATACTAAGACGGTTTCTAAATTTAGTACTTGCTTTATAAACATTTTAAAACTATTCTTTGATTATTTTAATAATTGCTTTCTTTAAGCATTTTGTTTTTCAGTTGTAATTCTTTTTCAGTAAGTTATATATCGCACACCAAATCATGAATATTCACAACTCAAAATATATCAAAATCGCTGTTTTAGTATAAATCAATTCACAGATCAAATCTCAAACGACGACGAAATGTTCGTTTGCATGTCTCTTCCTCTTACTTGTGTTGCTAGAACATAATTAACTAGCGGTGCAGTTAGACGTGACTCATTGTACCGCCGTAGTTGCAACGTAGCAAACCAACCTTTGGACAACACTTTAAACGATTAGTGGTGACGTACCATAACTTCATAACTGAACAATTTAATTTGACAATAATGACAAAAACAGTTTTTGCCTCTTTGAACATTTGAAAATTTTGAGTTGTGACTACTTATGATTTGGTATTTGATAAAACTTTTGGTCTTTTTGCCACACTTATTGTATTGTTACGTTTTAACCTTTTTAAAACGTTTGAGTTCGTTTAAATTGCGTTAAAATAATATATGACACCGCTTTATTTTGTTGCTTTACAGTTTCTTTATTTACTTCACTATAACTTTAATACTGTTTGTCATAATTCGCTTATACAACACTTTTATTTCCGTTTTAACACAACTTTGTCTATTGACAACCAAACGACAACTAACGGTAAGCAGCCCTTTATATACCTACAGTTTGGAAGGTTCAGGAAATATCGACCATCTTCTATTTCCATATCCGTTAATTTAAATGTAACGTAAAGATTTTCGGTGTGGCAGTGCTGCCAAATTGACATACACTAAAATCCCACAATGCAGTGTTGTAGATTTATTTTCGTAACAGTATAAATGATACCAATAAAAAGTAGTTCTTCGCTTAAAAAACCCATGCGCTCATTTCTTTACGCTCTATTAAATTGATCGCAAGCAAAAATCATAAGAAGTAAACTAATTGCCCCAACTACAAAGAATTATTCATACTTTTAGTGTTGCCAATTATCTATGCAGCAAACATCGTCATTTTAGAAGCTAAAAACATCAATCGTCATTTTGCCAAAATGTACATCTGAAAAGATGTTTTATCTCCATAAAAGTTACAAATAAGCTCATGTACTAGATTAAACCTATTTGGTCACTTTTTACTGGTGATTTGATTTTCTAGTAGATTTTCGACTGAGCTTGTAGAAAAACGATAACTGATATTAAATGCATTTTGGCAACTTGCATACCACTCCAGCAATCGAGATACAGGCCCAACCAGTGCTTTTTGTATTTTATGATGACTAAATCCCACGTTTCGCTGACATTATACAAATAACTTGTAATCTTATCTTTGCAAATTGAAATTGTTTTCGCCGGTGAACAAAACCCTAATTAAATAAAAACTTTCAGTCAAAGCGTATTTTCAGATTTGCAATCAAGTTATCTGATTTTTTAACAAAACGGAATGCAATAAAAATAAATACAAAAGCCAGTGTTAGGGTTTGTGCTTATCTTAACATTTGAAAAGAAAATGCAGAGCTAGTTCAAGGAAATTGAGCATCGCAAATAACCGCAAATTATATCAAGATAACGATCCAATGCACTTATCAGGTGTCACAAAGCTTTAGTTGATCAGTAATTGTTTCGAACATATAGAAACACATGTGCGTAGTCTGGAACCTTATGTAATTGGACGTTTTTGGGAGAAATTGGCGAGAGGAGTTCATCCAAAAATGTCAACACCGTTGTTCAGCTTAATGTGACATCGTTAGCAATATTGAACTCCATAGAGCCGGAAGTATATCAAAATCAATTCTAAGACACTTACTGACTGTGCTACATTACAAAGGATGTGCAAATTATTACCGATTCATAATTATCATAATTATCATATAAAATGTCTTAATTAGATTATCTTTGACTTCAAGTGTCTCCAAAATTCAAAAAGAATACACAACTCAAAAAAATCAAAATAAAATTTAATATTTTTGAAATATATTAAACAAAATTCATTTGCGTAAAAAGAAACTAAAAAAAACAATAACAATTTGTCAAATATGTCAGTTATTAAATTTTATACCAACAACAATGACTACAATATGATTTTATGAAAAATAATATAAAAACTTGTTAATATATTTGGAGGTATTCATCTTATCTACAGTTTTTTTTTTAATAAATTCGTCTATTTGTTTTTGTTGTTGATTTGCTACATACTCAAACGTGCAAATAGGCATATGTAGTCTTTTGTGTATACATACATACATATGTACATACATATATCTACATATATATGGAGATGTATGCCTCACGATACATCCAAATACATATATCGAAAGTGCGAAAAAAAATGTTTCCAACAATTTTCTTTCGATCATTATAAGTATCTGCATCGGCATCATTGTTTTATACATTCGTATCGTAAAATTATAAGCTTTTTCTTTAAAAAAATATTTTTTTTTTATATTTTATAACACAATGTCCATCATGATTTCTCTACCCTATCACCACTGTAGGTGTTTGAGATATAATATAGTGTTTATGCTCATATTTGTAACGCTATTTAATACCTATTGTTAATATTATTGCACTATATCGATCGATCAACTTAAAATATCTTAAAATTATTTTGAAATTTTGGATACCTTTTGTATCAATAACCACCGTATTACTGATTTATTGCTCATGACTACAGGTTGGTTCAATCAAAACGAGCGATGTTAACGAGCAATGTTAACTTCTTATTCTTTATTATAATATGGGCCAAATGCTCGCCACGGCTTCGGTGGCATGCCTTTATCCGTAGGTCCATAAATTCAGTGACTCTGAGACATAATTGAGGTTCAATGTCGTCAATGTGCCGAATTATCTCATCGTTTAGCTCTTGCATTTTTTTGGCTTATTGACGTAAACTTTTTCTTTTAAATATCCATAAAGAAAGAAGTCCAACGATGTCAAATCACATGATCGTGGCAGCCAATTAACATCGTCACGATATAACATAACACGACCATTGAATTTCTCTCGCAAAAGAGCCCTTGTTTGGTTGGGAATGTGGCAAGTGGCACCATCCTTTTGAAACCACCTATCGTCCACGTCCATATCCTCAATTTGTGGCTACAAGAAGTCCGCTACCATCTCGCGTCAGCCCATAAACCGCACCAAATAGTCGCTTTTTGTAGATGCATCGGCTTTTCACAAATCACTCGTGGATTTTCATTTGTCCAAATGTGGCAGTTTTGCTTGTTAACGAATTAACTGAGGTGAAAGTGTGCCTCGTCGCTGAAGATGATTTGCTTTGTAAAGTCACCATTCACTTATGTTTGTTCAATACGCCATTCACACGAACAAGAGCAAAGTTTTTCGCAGAACGAACTGGGTGAGCATGCGCAGGTGTTTATACATTGCCTACAAGCCCAGTTTACTGAAATCTGCGCACAATTTTCCCGATTGTAAACACTTTTGGTCGGAAAAAAGGCTCCAACAATCTAAACGCCCTGTTCAGTTGTGAATCTCTCCATGGTTGAATTTATCAAACACTGAAACAAAGAAATGTCAAATTAAGTTGAGTAAAAAACTTGATGTTAAGGTGCGACTCACATAGTGCATTATGGTTGGACTATTCTAAAGATTGTTTTGTTTCTCATAGAGTAAGTAATGCAAATTCGATTGTGACAAATGACAAACGTTTAAATAGTGACATTTTCTAATACATTTCTTCAATTCGTCGCTGGTGTAAAAAGTTATATTGATTTGAAAATAAGTAAAATATCTGAAAAAAATCTGAAAAAATACGTTATGCGCTGCTTTTTTACTATAAAAAACTAAAAGTATTGCAAATCGAGGTCAAAAAATTCGTAAAGAGTAGGGTAAGAGCGTCGGCTTATTTCAGAATTGTCGATGTCAAAGATGATCTGTTTAACTAGTCACTGAAAAAGTGGTCGAAATAATAAGGCAAGATAGGGAACTAAGCTTTCAAATACACAAGTAAGGCTCTAAAAATCAAAGTTGGCTTAACAAAAAGCTCATTATTGGGGTGCCATATGAATTCGCACCAAGAAATTTGTTTTAACGAATTATTATATTTCGAAACTTCATAAACGTACATGATAAAAACTTAGTTGAATACTAACCGATTTTAGATTAACTGATCTTTTGAAGCGATTCACTATGGGCAATTAAAAATAGATGGATGGACGTACATAAATATAGTACAAAAAAATCATGGACAAAGGTCGTCGACCTTCCACAAAGTACTGTGCAGCCTGGATTGACGCAAAACAAGGTATTGTTGAAAACATTTGGTACGATTGAAAAGATAATTATTTATAATGAAGTATTGTGTTCCATCATGACAATGACAGACCATACATGTCTTTAATGATGTTTCGAAAAACACTTGATGACGTTTTTTTTTTTTGTGATAAATCGCAGAAGAGATTATAGAGAGTTGAGACACTTAACCCTTAAATGCCTAATGCAGTCTGCAGACGATCATCCGAAAAAACAGGTTTAAATAAAATCGGCAAACTTTACTCTTTCGGAAGCTTAATAGCTTGACAGAGTACAAAATTGTCAAAATAACGGCACCAATTAAAATGCAATCAAGAAATAAACATACTTTTAAGAACTTTTCTGCAAAAAGGGGAAAACATGCTTGTGAAAACTTAATGAAAATTAAAATTAGAAAAATAAGACATTCTCTTCATTGAATTAAGTCCGAAATGTTAATTAAATTTGAAATGTTTAACTTCATAATAAGTAAATATAAAGGTAAATCAAGCAGCGGTTAAGTTTCAATGCAGTAAAACTGTCTGTACATATTTTTGGTTCTATAGCTTTCCAGAACAATTTTTTTTAGAAATTGGATCTCAAATGGGTAATTTTTAGCAGAGCACTACTTTAAATAAATAATTATTGCCACAATTTAATACGTATTTCAAATTCAGGTATTTAAGGATTAATACGATCCGGCTGATATTATGCACAAATATGTGCCTTATGTATCATTGAACCGAAATTAGTCTGAAATACACCTTAAAATTTTGGGATTTGATTAAAAAGAATTTTCGACAAACAAATGAGTCAACATATCTTATGAACCACAAAACTTAATTTGTTTCAATTCGGAACTTAGCACTAGACTCTGTATAGGGTGGGCCATTTAAAAGTTTAAATTTAAAAATGCTATAAAACAAAAACGGTTAGAAATTTGGCCAATTTTTTTTTTTTTTTTTTTTTTGTTGCAAAGCACAATTGTTCCGGTTAGAAACGAAATACTATATCATTCATATGACTAGTGCGGCTGGTCTCACAGTACCCCATTCGATCGAATACATTTTTGAGAACTATTTCGAGTGTATGGGGTCGTATTTTGGCAAAGTTGGCCTTCAAATTCTCAATCGCCTCTATTTTGTCGGCATAACACTTGTCTTCAAATCGCTGCTCCTTGGCGGCCAATTGACTTCACCATTTCGGTTAATAAAACGGTCATCAAACGTTTGACGAAATAAATTGATTGTGGCATGAGAAGTGTGGCAAGTTGCACCGTCCTGTTGAAACCAAACATAGTTCATATCAACACCATGAACAGCGGGTACAAAAAAAATCGGTCAACATTGTGCGATAGGTGTCTCCATTGAGAGTAATGGTTGCGCCGTCCTCATTTTCAAAGATATATGGGCCAATGATTCCTCCGCTCTATAAGCCGCACTCGTAATGGGTGCGTTTACTTCTGTAAGACCATGTAAGACCTGAGCCCCAAATACTGCAATTTCGCTTTGAGCTTCATCGAATGTTTTTGTTGTGGAAATATATTTCCGATAAATCGATTCATTTCATTCAGTGGATAATGAATTTTGTGACAGAATAGAATGACATAAGTATTGCCAGATTCGAAATAACCACTGGCTCAAATTTAAGCCGATAGACGGTCCACCCGATATAGCTTATTGGTGAAGATTACTTGTCATTTAACAGAAATTGTACACAAAGTAGTTTTTAAACTTTATCTGTTACATCATGAATTTCCTACTGATATTTTAATGTATGGAAACAAAACATTTTTTAGAAATTTATTCCGATCAAAACAAAAGAAAAACCAATAAAAGAACCGTTACTAATAAAATTCCATAATTTTTACAAAACAAAATACCTTCCAAGTTTTTAATTTAAATGGAAAGATCATATGGTTAACATCAAAGTTAGAAAAACAATGTAAACAATTTTTTGAACAATCTGTTACCACACCCAAATGCCTCTTTTGCAAACTATCTGAAGGCTACCGGAAAGGTTTCGAGTAACTGCTTGGAACTTTAATATTTCTAGGTCTCAATACTACACAGCATTCATGGAAGAAGGTTTAACAAAAATAATTTAATTTTGGAAAAAGGTTCCTTGTGGAAGGCAAGCAATTTTCAGTTGTGAGCAATTCCCCAGGCCTTTTGACGTAAAAGAAACATTAAGCTGGCAAATGTACAGCAAAGAGTGTTTAGAAAAATGTTTATTAACAAACTTTTTTCTATACCGTTAATATTCTGGCATGATTTATCAATATTGCATTACTCCTACGAAACAGTGAAAATGAGTAATCCATCACACTGCCTCGAACTTCATGCGATGATAAAATTTTGGACTAAAATAGAAATAAGACTTCGAAAAATGTCCAATGTAACCAAAACTGTAAGATATTTGTACTTCAGGTGGAATACGGCAATGCAAAAATTTGTAAAAAAATAGGTGCCCAAAAGTTTTTGCGTGGCTTAAAGAGTAAAATACCTTCGTACGCCTTATCTCGTAGAGAAATACTTTCAATTTCTTATATTAATTTGATTTGTATTATTTTTTGTAAATAAGATATAAAAAAAGAAAAATTAAAAAAAAATGTAATTTTCATACTTTATTAAGGTTTAAAAAAGTTGCGATATACTCGTAATTATGTTGTAGCATAACAAATAGTCAGGTACTGCTCATTATCAGTTCTTTTCTTATTTTCTATTTATTTTGTGATTTTTATCTGGTCGATGAATAAGTATCCATATCTTTTATTTGCACAGTATCAGTGCCTGCCTATGTGGTTGTTTGTACCAGACTCTAAGGCATCATCATCGATTGTATCGTTTGTCTTTTCTAAGCTGTTTTTCTTACAGCTGTTATTGGTGTTGATTTTGTTGCTGCTGCTGCTGCTGCAACTCTTACGGTTGCTGTTGCATTGTGGTGATTGCCGCTGCTCGTATACTCGTACATGTTTTTGGTTTCTTTTGTGTGGTGCTTATTTTTTGTGTTCTCCCTCAGCTTTTTGAGATGCAAATGATGCTGAAGACTAATATGTGTTGTTTGTTGTATGTGCATATTTATCTGCTGTTTGTTATATGTGCCACATGTTGTAAATTTTGTCATTTTACAGCTTAATCAAATGTTTGAGTTTCCTTCTTTTTATCTCTATTTATTTTTCTGAGATTTCATTGTTTTCTTAGGTGGTACCGCTGCTTGGTGTCAGTGATGATGACGATGACTCTTTTAGTTGATAAGATTGGTTAATAATCGAATTTTATTGTAGATTAAAAATTTAATTTCGTAAAAAAGGTTAAATAAATTGTTCGTGGGAGCATTGTTAAAGAGAAGTTGCTCAACAAACACATATCCCCGTGACGCGGGAGTAGTGTCTGCAGACAAAGACTGTTTTCTAAAGTCTTAAATTCGCACTTGACTTTAAAGTAAAATGGTGCCAAGGATGAAGGTACTGAACTGGATTTTGAACCAAGAACCACAGAAGCAGCTACAACATCACACTGCTGAAAAATAACATGAGCACTAAAAACACCTCCTTCAAAGGCTCTGTTCACCATTCTTAACTAGTTAAAGCGACAAGTGGTTTATTACTAAGTGTCTTTTCTGTGCGGCTAATTATTAAAATGTCATTTTCATATTTTTAAACTTAATAAGCGAAAATTGTATTCGTATTGATAAAAAGTTAAAACATTTAAGTAAAACGATTTGGTGTTTATCCTATAAATCGAGTGAGGATATGGTACGGCAAAGTGAGGCTTTTATATAAGTTAGAGTATTCTTAATTTGAATACATTAAAAAAAAATAATTTTTAGTTCTTCTTATTTCTTTATATTTCAGTTGCGACTTTGCGCAAGGAGTTAATTAACAAAAACTAAGCTCAACTTAAAAATCTAAATTAACTTATATACTAATTATGGATTGCAATGCCAACAGTGGCGTATGTCGGAAATTCGGCTGCTTGTGCTGCAATGCCAATAGTGGCTTGATCCAATTCTTGGAATTCCGTCTGCTTCTGTTCTAAGTGTATTTCTTAACATAATTTGGTTACACGTGCAGGAAGTTGTCGGTGCTAACAGAATGTTGTTTACTGGAAAGAATGGTTATTCTGCACTTTTGCTTTTGTGGGAAAAAGTGAATTATGTTTTTTAATTATAATTAATAGGGTATGAATCTATGTGGTCTTAACCTTTATAAATCTAGGCAATTTCTCATATAGATTTTGGCCATACTGACGTACATATGTCTGCGATAACTTTAAAAAAAAATTTCTTTATTTATTTTGAAAATACAACCACACAAAAACCATAGCATTGAAATTTTTATTATTTTGAAACACTTTTAGCTTGAAAAATAACAATATTTTTAAACCATTTTAAAATTGTGGAACATTATGACAATATGACACTATAGCACACTTTGTGAAAACGCATTTTTAGTCGTTTAGAAATTACGCTCTATTGAAGCTCATTGCATTTATTACATCGGGTGGGCCATTTAAAAGTTTAAATTTAAAAATGCAATATAACAAAAACGATTTGAAATTTTGCCAAATATATTATTATTATTTATTTATTTATTTTTGTTGTTGTTGCGAAGCGCAATTGTTCCGGTTGGAAATTAAATATTATTTCATTCATATGGCTGCCGCTGCTGACCTCACAGTACCCCATTCGATCGAACAAATTTATAAGAACTATTTCGAGTGTATGGGGTCGCATCTTGGCAATGTTAGCCTTCAAATGCTCAATTGTCTCTATCTTGTCGGCATAAAGCTTGTCCTCTAATCGTAGCTTCTTGGCGGCCAACTGACTTTACCATTTCGGTTAATTAAACGTTCATCAAACGTTTGACGAAATAAATCGATTGTGGCATGAGATGTGTGGTAAGTCGCACCATCCTGTTGAAACCAAACATAGTTCACATCAATACCATGAAGAGTGGTACAAAAAAAGTCGGTTAACATGGTGCGATAGGTATCTCCATTGACTGTAATGATTGCGCCGCCCTCATTTTTAAAGAAATATGGGTCAATAATGCCTACGCTCCACGAGCCGCACCAAACAGTCACTCGTAATGGGTTTATGTAAGACCAAGTTTGCGTTTTCTTTGCCCCAAAGACGGCAACTTATCCGAAAAGATGATTTTTTTATCGTGAAGTTTCTCGTTGGCCCATTTAGCAAAGCGAATGGTCATACCGAGATCTTTTCGCAAAATTCGATGTAAACTTGTCCGAGCAATGTTCAATTTTTGAGAACGATGGCGAATTAATTTTGATGGATTCTCATGCACACTCTCAACCACAGCTTCGACATTTTCCGGTGTACGCACTGTAAGAGCATGCTTACGTCTTGGCGCATCAACGATGATGCAATAAACTTGCGCATACCGACCACTGTTCGTTCTTCTCTGCGACCAAATTTTGTACGGCACTGTCATGCAATTCCGACCAATTGTCTTTGCTTTGGAAATAAATTTCCAATAAATCCCAAGGTTGCTCAAACGTAAATCGTTTCATTTTGTTCAGTGACGATAATATACTAAAATTTGTGATAGAATTGAATGACGTAAATATTGTCAGATTAGAAATAACCGCTGTATATTTCGAACTATTAAAGAAAATTTCCAAATGCTATTCTATTACCACTTTGGGCATCACATACTGCACATTAAGATCAAAAATTAATTATTGACGTATCCATTCAAACAAAAGTGAGATTTATGGCTAAGCAAAATTCGTTTTTGAAATACAGGATCAATGGCAATTTTGTTTTGGGCTCATTTACCACATTTGGAAGCATAGTTCATGCTGAAACGCCAAACCAAACTTAACATAAATCACTTGACAGCTGACAAAATGGCCAACAGCTAAAAAATTATGCACAAAAGGGGACCTTACGCTAAGAGATACGACAGAATTTATTTTGCTATGATGTGTGATAGATTCGGCATTTCAGACATAGTTGTCTCGTGTTTAGCTACAGCTTTATTTAAAGTTATTGGTTTTACTGATGGGCATATGGAACCAATTATTATGAATGATGTACCACTGAAGTTGCTAAAGCAGGTCTCACGATGGGTAATTGCAAAAATTCCAACGATGATATGGCAGTGACTTCTTCACGCGGTATTTTATTAATTTCATCACGTATATTTTGTTTCAGTTGCTCCAGCGTTTCTGGTTTGTTTGCATAAACCTTGCTTTTCAGTTATCCCCATAAAAAGAAGTCCGAAGCAGTCAAATCTGGCATCCGTGGAGGCCAATCAACATCACCATTCCTTGAAATAATTTGTTGTGGAAAGAGGTCTCGCAGTAATTAATCCTGGCTGTATGCGATGTGGCACCGTCTTGTTGAAAGCACATGTTAGTTAAGCCCAAAGCATGCAGTTGTGGCATTAAAAAGTTTTCAATCATATGACGATATCGCTCCCCATTGACAGTTACCGTTAAGCCGTTTTCAGTTTCAAAGAAGTAAGGTCCAATGATTCCTCCTGACCAAATTGCACACCCGACTTTGGATTTAAAGGTGACTGAAGAATAATTTCGATTGTTTTCCAATGCTCAGAACCAACTATTCTGTTTATTCACATAACCATTCAAATGAAAATGTGCCTCGTTACTCATTATGATCTTTTCAAGAAAATCGATGGTTGATTTTGATAAAATGTTTTAACGATAAAACACGTTGGTTTACTGAATATTTTTCCATAATAAATTTGACGCGTCTCTACGTCACGACTGCCAGATATGAACCGTCAAGACTAATGTTTACTAAAATGGCGGCAAAACAAATTAGTATACCTTTCCCAGCGGACACCCTGTATGTACATATATGTATATGTATATATACTATACGAACTATGAAGGAGTCTTCAAACTTTCCAAATGCTATTCTATCAAAGTTGCAAATTAAGGTCAAAATAAGCCTTACAGGTGGAGTGGGCGTGGTACCTCCTTTAAAAAAATAATATTTATTATGGTACGTCTCAATAAATATATCAGAGAAAGACTTCAAAAGTCGTGTTAGCATTTCCTTTATAAAGACAGACAGGTTGCAAAAAAAATGGATGGAATTGAGAAAAAAGGGGAAATTGTCTCCCGTTTAAAATAACCATTAGTATATATTTCCGGGCAATGCCGGATGGGTAAAGCTAGTTTTATTCATAATTGATAATTTCTAATTGAAATTGAGTTAGAAGTACTATAAATTACTTTTTATATTATCAATTACAATACTAAGAAATTGATAACAAACAATTACTTATTATATAAAATAAATAATTGAATAGCATATACTCGTAGTTGTCATGTTGGATTTGCAAATGGCACAATGTAATTATGAATAGCAGCTAAATAGTAATTAGTTTTTTCAATTTTCCATTATTTGCAATGTAATTAATAAATTGTTGACATCACCGAAGTATGTACTACAATGTAATGGTTCCTAATAAAATATTCGTATATTTTATCAAAACATTATTTTACTCGTAGCAGATTTGCCAACAGGTAGAATTTTCATGTTTTTTCTTTCAATGCAAATAGCTTGGAATTCTATGTTTATAAATATTTTTTGTCTCCAGTTCTCCAAACCGAATAGAGATGTATTCATCAATTGCATTACAGTAATCTATGCTGCAACTGCCACTGTTCAACGCTCGTCTGGGTAATATATTTTAAAATAACTACTTAAAAAGCTGACAACATTACTTTTCACTTAATAATAACAGCATATCAAAACTGCGTACATACATACATACATACATACTTATTTGCCAAATAGTAAAAATATTTTGTTTTGATAAGAGATTTTTCTGTGGGTCGTATGTTCTGCAGGTTGTTAATTTTAATGACTTCTTTTCTGATAAGGCTGCAACGGCGGCATAAATCATTGATCCATTTATGAATGCTTCTCTGTAAATAATCTCAATGACATAATCTCTAGTACATTTTGTCTTTTAGCATTCTCACTTAAAAAAATAAAAATATGTGCATATAATATTTGTTTATAGAAATTGACTTTAATTTTTTCCATATATTTTTTTTTTTTAAATATGCAACAGGTTATGATTTTGCTTTTTCCTTTTTCGTTTTAAAGAAAATGGAGAAGTTTCAGCGTTCATTATAGTGTATTATGGCACCAAATACTAGACTATATACTCATAAATACCTTCATTCTCATATATTAGATGTTCAATATTCTTACAGTATCGGAGAGGTGTTAAGTAAATAACACTAAATCAATGGGATATCGATTTTCATTCCAGTTATACACTCAGACAAATACCTAAAAATAAAACAAAATAGGCCCTTGTTTAGTAAAAAAAAATAGAAATCATTTTAACCACAACCTACACAAATGCATATGTGCTCTTAAAGGAATCAAATTTGCTCATACTGAGAGATGGGACATGCAAATATACAGACACTCTTTCATACATGCATCTATGCACATATGTGCATGTTGAATATAATACGTTTACATGGAAAAAATAGATTAAATATGCGAAAAGAAATGACTTTTGTGTAGAATTACACACTTCAGTATAAAGTCATCGTCATCATCATCATATATTGTTGGCTGTTAAAGTATTCATTTTTTATATTCTCTATTATCTAAAGGTATTAAAATTGCAAACAAAAACCCACTTGTCTTTTTGTGTAACAAATATAAAATGGGAAATATGTTTGGATTGTTGTGTTGAGAATAAGTTATTTTGCCAAATACGACTTCTTTGATGCCTTACATTACAAATCCATGGACGTCCTCCGTTACGAGCAGTTGCACGCTTGAAGAAAATTACAGTTAGGCATGCGAAATTAAATGCATTGAAGAACGTGATGCACTACTATTGGACCGAAACCTAAAGGGAGGCAACCTTGAATATCTAACAACACGTGAAATGTTATTCAACAACGACTCCAAATCAAAACAAAGTTGGCCGAAGGTGAAAACCTTACTCCCGAAACAAGGTAGCAAGTTAAGACAGACTATTGTTCCCTGCACAAAATTGCTTAGCGTCCTGGCAGAAGGAATAAACGCAGTAGCATAAAGATAAACTCGCGCTTGCAGCTAAAAACTCTGATCAGTTTACAAAGTCATTAAACTTAATTTGATCGTCGGAGATAAAATGGGAATTTACCGAATTCCAATGTAAAAAAGCAGTCACTTGGCACACTTGGTGGCATAACTTTTTGGATCTACTTAATAATACTTATAGTTGATCTAAGACAACAACACCAAGTCCGCATCTCCGATAACCTTGCAAATACAATTCTGGCAAGCCTTATAAAAATTTGTGATGCAATCAAGCATTTCCAAACAAAACAAAAAAACAGACTAAGGTGTTGGCGTCACTACTGAAATATACAAGACTGATCACGTTATAAGTGCCGAAATTTTTTCCCAACTAATATACACTACCTGACGGAAGGTCGATATTATTATTAAGATTGCGAGGAATGGTAATTTCCTAGACTGTGACAACCAGCGAGAACCACCATGGTGCTCGAGGCACGGGTGGAATAACGTCCACCAACGCTCCCCCCTCATGATAATCACAAGTGAGTACCAAATTCAAAAGCGCATTTTTTGGACACTAACCTTCACACATTGGTGAAGTATTGCAGACCATCTAAATTGCTGCCGTGGTATGGGCCACAGCACCCGGTTGAGGAAGTGTAACACCACACCGAGCTTCATGCTCTGCCTGCGTTTTAGGTCTAAACCACAGCCACCACAAAGCTCCCACAAGGGGCCTACGCAAAATTTGCGCAGGGATCGATTCCCGAATCCCGTGGCACCAGAATACCTCTGTTCAGGCTTCGTAGCACGAAGGTGGGGGAACTCACCCACGTACTACCTCCAGTTTCGACGCGATAACGGCCCCGGACTGGACGCCGGTAAAATCTCTTGATAAGTAGTGGTGGTGATCCTTACTTAGCATTGTAATTTGTTCTCGATTGGTATCGTTTTCACCTAATCACCTGTCTGATATGTGTCAAGATCATGGTGCTTTCTTTTAGATGGATTTTTCTTTTTATTAAACACTAGAAACCGCAATTAAATGGTTTTTTCGTTATGTCCTTTGCTGGGGATTCGAACCTGAACCGCTTGATAGAGATAAAGATAAGTTATCTCAGTCTGGAGTTGTCGATGGCTTTTCGGATTTTCGGTCAAATTTAAATGGTACAGGCCTTAAAATAAATACTTGAAACATCAAGGGAACGACCATAAAAAGCTACGCCTCGCCATCTATTGTAGCATTTTCTCACAGTAATGCTGTAGTATACCGACTTGGTTATCTTGACTCGGAGCAAACAAAAGCATACTACCTGCATACTAAGCTATGAATACTTGACCCAAAGATTTAATTGATATCAAATGTGGAATTGTTACGTAGAGCGAATAAAGTAGAAATTGTAGCCGAAATACGCAAATGCAAATAGTAATGGAGTGATCACGTACTTCGGCATGAGAATGATAATATTTCCAAGTAAGCCCTACACTGGAATGTATAATGCCCGAATAGTTAGAAAAAGAAATTTGAGTTCTAACTAATGACTAGTGCTACTGACGGTAAGAGGCCAAGAGCCTTCGGCTTCAACCCAGTGGTTTGGTGAAGTATGCATGATGGTTGGGGTTTAAACAATAATTGTGAAGAGAGACTATTTGAGAACTAGCGTGGAGTTATCTTACAACCAATGGTGCAGAAAAAAAATAGCGAAGAGGATATTACACCTATGCAGTGAAGTTCCAAATTGTCACTCGGATGTCTCTAATGGTAAAAGTCTTACGGACTCTAGCAGAAGCTTTATACACATGCTCATTAGAAGAACATCGTGTTTCATAAGCAATACGCATTTATATTGTTAAGAAAATAAAAATGCACGACATCAGGGACTGTATTGTGAGATTTTAGCTATAAACTTTATTGGTATGTGTCAAGGCTCTTGTGTATCTATCACTACCATAATTGTCTGTACTATTAAGAGTGCTACCACTTGAATGTTTAAAGGTCTTGTCAATTCGATTCCTTTTTGTGTATTATAATTTTACGTTTTTTGGATTTAACGCAGATAAATAAAAATTTGCAGTGACTACTAGAATATTCGAAATTGATGAATTACTATAAAAGGTAGCGCATTATGTTTGGTGAAATAGTTATCGATTTGAAGTCAAAAAGTCGTAATTTATAAATGAATATTAAGTGCAAGATAAATAATTAAATATAAAGATAAAGTGAGGAAAAAACTGTAAACAACAACAAAGTGGTGTTTATTTTATTTTGACTCAATTAAAAAGTACTCAAACGTTTTAACAAACAGTGTCTGTACAACCCTGTTGTTAGAACTATTTGCACCCTTATCACAACTACCATAACTAGTATAGTGAACTTGATGAACCAGTTACGAACTTACGATTCATTTCAACAATTCAGGATCGTCAACAGTTGCAATGGCCAAATGAAGCCGTTTTGATACAAACTTTGATGACAGACGTCTTACAACTAAATTTATAAAGATACTGAGGTCATCTGTAACTTTTTGTCCTAATACTATGTTGGATATCAAATGCACAACTTAGTTGGCCTCTTGTACAATACTGCATGTAAATAATATATATATATATATATATATATATATATATATATATATATATATATTTTGTTTTTTTGTTTTTTTAAGTCAAGTGTAGGTTTGTTAAGGTAAGTTGTAGTTTTTCTATTCAAATCAAAATAAACCTAAAATGGAAGACGACTTAAATGTACATCTGCAATATTATAGAGACATTGTGATTATTATTCTCATACATACATACACATACATACGCATATGTACGATAAATAAATATATAAAGACATTTAACACGTAGAATTATCATAAAATAGCATGCGATATTGTCTATATGAACACATTTATAAAACATAAAAACTTTTTGCATATGAACTATAATAAAAATAGTAATTGACAGTGTGACAGCTATAAAAATGGGTGACATGTTGTGTGGAAGTTAAGCGAAAAAGTCAGACAATTTTCAATAATTTATAGACAGAATTGATAAAGAGTTTTAGAAAAAAATAGTAATAAGATTTGATATAATAAAAAAGAAACGAAATATAAAAAAAAATATTATTTCATACTGAGGAAACGATACCAACCTCAAGGGGCGTTAAACTTTTTTATGTTTATACCCTACACCATGGTAGTTAATGCTGAGAGTTGCAAAGCATAAAAAGCTGAACATATGTTTATTCATCCGCTAGCATATCTGTGTAGATGAGATCTGTACAATGATACAACTAAACTTTCGAACTAAACTCTTCTTAGCTTTATTACTGGGCACCGCATGACTTAACAAATGGCTGAATTCATGAGCCTTCCCATTTATAAATTTTGTAGCAGTTGTTAAGGAGATGTGCAACATTTTTGTGTGGTTGCCCAGCTTTTGGAAAGTTCAGAATGATTTCGCTAGTTAGCAACTCATTCCTGGACTCATTTAAATACGTAGGATTAGCACGTGTTACAGTTACAGCCAAACCTAAGTTAGAGTGTTGTGCGTTGCGTTGACTGCCGGCTTGTGCTGACGCTGAAGTGGCATACCTAAACAAGAGCGTTAATGTTGTTTCGTAAAGAGTAATGTCAACTTAAATTTTTAACAAAACATATTTAAATAACAATTTTAATAGTAATTAAATCTCTAAATGTGATGTGGAAGTAGTTAATTGGCATTACTTTAATATATAAACAATAAAAATCCATTTAAAAAAATACAACACTGCCAGTTTTGTGTATCTACAACAGCGTTTCGCAGGCAACTTCACTTCACAAAGCGTTGATGTCGCGCTATTGGGGTTTGCTCTATACAATTTGTATGGACATAGGAGTTTTTGACAGATAAATAACGCTCTACGCTCTAATGTAGGTTTGGATGTTACAGTTTTAGTGCAAACAGCTCTTAAACTCGTAGCTCGTAAGTGAATTACCTAAATAAATTATCTGTGGTGTGTGCGGAAAAAAGTGTAGAAGCAGAAGTGACGCAACTCGCTGTGGTCGACCAATATCCAAAGTTGAAAAAATTTAGCAACTTGTGGAGCAAGAACTGGTTGTCAAAGAATAGAAGAGACAGAAGAGTAATCTTTATTTAAAAAAGGCGTCACACCAACGAACGAAATTGTTGATATTTTAAATGAATCATTGCGAGTGGATTCTCGTTTAAGTATTGTTAAAAATTGTCGATAGAAATCATCGCATTTGGCAACTTCTACACTTTGTTGGAAAGGTGACATAAGCCTCACGGAAGACATTATTAAAATCGCATTTTATTCTGTGAAATCTTATCTATGTTTAAAAATAAGTAAAAATTCGGAACATTACCGTTGCATTTTGCTTTTCTATTATAGAAAAGGTAAGAATGCGTAGCAGGCTGCTAAAAATTTTGTGAAGTTTACCGAAACGATGCTTAAACTAGAAAACAGCAGCGAAATGGTTTGCTCCTTTTTGATGTGATAATTTTGATGTTAAAGATGCACCTCGCTCTTGTCAACCAACCACTAAAAAAGTCGATGAAATCGTGGTACATAAGCAGCGTGAATGTTGCTAGGGAACTAGACGTTTATTACCAAACAATTATCAACCAACTGAAGAAAGCAGGATGTTTGGGTATCACATGAATTAAGAGTGAAAAGTTTAATGAATCAAATTTCCATTTGCGATTCACTGCTAAAACGAAGCAAAATCGAACCATTTCTGAAGCGAATGATTACGGGAAATGTAATGTGATTTAGGTACGACAATAATGTGCGATAACGATCATAAACGAAAAAAGGTGAGCTTCCCAGATGGTGGAAAAACTAACATCGACAGCAAGAAAAGTAATACTATAATTCTGTTGGGATTGGAAAGGAATTGTTCATTATTAGCTTCTACAACCTGCTCAAACGATTGACTTTGATCTCTACTGTCAATAATTAACGTGATTGAAGTAAATTGTTCAATTAAAATGCCTAGAATTGATCAAAGGAGAAGGTGTTATCTTCCATCACGACCACACACAACTTTGATGATCAATCAAATTCTGAGAGAGTTTGGATGAGAAATTTTAATGCATCCACCTTCAGATTATCATTTGTTTCGATCTCTGCAGAACTCTCTTAACGGTGTAAATTTAAATTCCGTAGAGGCCTGCAAAGCGTGAGAACTAGAAGGCCTTACCACAAAAATGGCAAACGGTTATCGATCAAAACGGCACATATTTGGTTTAATAAAGCGCGTTTTAATTTTTAATAGAACTAAATCCAATATAATTAAGGCTTTGTAACCAGAATGTCAGACAAAGTTTTATATTCGAGGAAATTAATCCAAAGCCACAAATCTTTGATAACCCGAGCAATTTTAATACAATTAAGATAAAAGTACACAACAGGCGTTAGCAATGATATTATTGCGAAACGTTTATTTTTCTATTCTAGGGAAACCAAATGAACATAAATAAAAGAAAAAACTAGAAAAAAATTATTAGGTAAGGTAAAAAGTATGTGTACTCAATTGGGTACATGAAAATTTTCAAGACATGATTTTTCTACACATAATGTTTTTAAGCATTTTGTAAATTGCCAATGTTTTTTTGCTTTACATACTACACATTTTGTTAGTTTCGAAAATTTTTTAGGCTAGTGACCTGTGTCGTCTTGAGGTAAATATACATTAATTTAATCGTACGTAATTTATATAAAAAGACAGATGTTATTTTTATTAGTTTGTATCTGATTATTTTATTAGCGCTTATGGTTTTGATTAAAAAAACATGAACGTGAAACATTTTGAGAAATGTATGAAATCTTTTTTTGAGTCGATAGAACGATCTATACATATATGTAATTCACTTGTAAATATGATATCATGTAAATGTTGGAGCCGATGAAGATAACGGATGAGCTTAATCTTGAATAGTTTTATGTAAGTAAGACCTAGCAACAGAGCGACGAAATAAAAGTTGATCCATGCTGTCACTAAGACTCATTTTGTGCAAAAGCCAAGCGTTTGCATAGCATTATTATGTAGGTAGAAAGTATCCACCACCTGGTAAAACTAAAACACACTACGTCCTGGCTTAATGATATTTACAAAGTGGATATTAATTTTTTAATTTATATATCTTTATATGGTCATTGATTTTGACATCACTTCCAATACTAAATTTTCATGGTAGGATCAGCAAAAAAACCTCTATTTGTAATATATGATACCCGGACGATATCTGCATACAAAAAACATTTTCAAGTCGGCGGAGTCTAGTGAAAAGTTGTGCAAATTTTTTTGATTGGTATATAAATTCTGAGTTTGCGATAATTAAGTTTATAATTTTGTCATCAAAAATTTTCTAAAATATTTGTACCGGGGTAAGATCTTGAAGCTGTTTCTTTACATCTTGTCTGTCAAACATATCAGTGACCTCTCAACTCATGAAAGAGTACATTGGTAAACACTTACGCTACATTGGTCCTTGATGGTGATTTCTCATGACTTTTTCCGCCAATAGCTTATCATCGCTGCTACTATTTTCCTCATATCTAAATACCTCTATAGCACCAGGCGCGTCTTGCGGTAAAGAATAACCAAACACATTATCGTCGACACCTTCATCCTCATCTCATCACATTCGATTCGGGTGGTATTATTGCAAATTCATATCAGTATCACTATGCAGATAAGAGTATGCTTGTACATTTCTGCATTTTGAACAACGACCATTTTTTCAATTGGATCACGACAAATTTTCATTTGGATTCCGCCACTGTACCCAACTGAGTACGCTGGTATTCCAAATAAAAATTGTTTGTGGTTATCAGCTGAAATCTATCTATTTTAAATTTTTTATACAGGGGAATGTACACTAGAGTGGTTGACCTTCCATTCAAGAAAAAAATTGTGCCAGTCAACCACTAGGATTAAAGATAATGTAAAAACAACTCCAACAAATTTTTTTTTTTTATTTTTTTGCCACGCCAACAAATATAACCCTTTTAGTATTTTGTTCACTGTGTCTCAATTTTTAGCCAGGTCTGTAAGGGAAAAGACAGAAATGTCTTTAATAGTTTTTAGTACCACGTCAATTTCTATTCACAGGGCTTTATTTTCGAAACAATTTTTTTTAAAGAATTGCCTAGAAATTGACGTACACTATAGAAAAACATATATAAAATTAAAAAAGTTTTTACGAAAGGTTGAAAGACATATGTACATACTTGCATACTCGAATATGCTGTAAGTTACGAGATCATTGTACGATAGTTGTCATCAATAAGGCTGAAATATTTTTTAATATAACATTTTTCACTTTTTAACTAATAGACAAAAAACAATCAAAACTTTTAGAGTCTAATAGCTGGCTTCCATTTTCTAGGCGTACTCAATTGGGTATAGGGGCGCTAAATGGGTTCATTTGTCGATGAAAATTTACTCTCATGAAAAATGGCAGGTTACACAGCACGCGTTAAAACACATTTTCAGTCAGCTGTTTTTTATTTGTTTTAACATTAGTAATTTGACAAATTATTCATTTCGTTTAATTTATTCTTTTACTGTCAACCGATAACTGTCAAAACACACAACGCGTTAAAAATTTAAAAGTTAATATGGAAATATACTAGTTTTACTTTTTTTGACAAAATTCTAGAGCTATCACGCGCACTATCGCGGGGTATGTACTTCCATCTTTAGCTAAGAAATTGGAAACCATCCATCTTATATCATAGAATTTGACCAATGTTGTTATTGATTGCAAAGTTATCATGGTATCAAAATCATTTGGACAAGTTTTTCGCCTATAAACTTAAGAAGTTTTACAGCAAAGAAATTATAAAACTTTCCGGAAAAATGGTCCAAGCCATAGATAATTAAAAAATTGTATGTGGTTAATTGGATTTTCAATCAAGAATATTTTATCTCAAAAATTGAGGAAAAACCCGTACCGAATTACGTAAATTCTTAAGCAAATCTGGGCCTTCTGGGACTTGTTGCTAAACGGCTGTAATTTAACAAAATTACATACGTATGTCGTTACAATTTGTATATCATCGAATACGCTTTTGTTTAGATTAGTCCTTTGAAGAACCTGTTGGCTATAGGTTCATAGGACTTAAATTTCGCTTAATTTGAATCTGAAAGATCAATGCCTCGATATTCATTTCAATGACCTTACATCAGTTTATATTTGAGTCTATTCCATAAAATACCTCCAGATGTGGACATCTATATAACTGTGACCTCAACGCTTATGATTTGTTAGGATAGCTTATATTTTTGTTAAAATTACTTTGTGATGTAATGTATAAAATATTCGAGGTCATCAACTATAACTTATTATATAAGAGAACTTTTTATTTTATGTAAAAAAAAAAAAAATTATGATGAAATACTTTTAAATTCTACACACACATAAATGTTGGGGGTATCATATTTTAAAATACTGTGTGAGATGTTTTTTTTTAATTTTTAAACCATAAAATAAATAAAACAAAAGCCTAAACCGTAAATAAGTCTATAATAATATGGGTCAAACGTAAATGTACCAATAATACCTTTAGCACAGGCACACACACAATCCTATGACTATAGACAGACCAAACAAGCCGCAAGTAACATCAGTTAACGCCCGTTTGAATGAATTAAATAAAACGAACGGGCGCATGGTGCTACTTTGACTGCAGTTTGATACTCCTACTGCTACAAAACTTCTACTCTACCTTCACCTCCTACACTACGTTAACATACCGTGTACCATTTATGTACTTGTACATGGAAAAATATCTGTGGTTATGATGGGTTTCTTCTCATGGCAATCCAATGCCTATTGACGTGCGAGTTATAATACTGGAATGACAACAAACAAAAATTTTTTGTAATTTTCACCCTCTCTGCTAATAAAAATGTAGAAGAAAAAACTTAGTTTTACTCCAGATATTTTAAAGCGTTATTTAATGGCTGTTATTGGAGCTGTAATTTGTATTTAAAATAGTAGTGACCGCAGCTACTGCTTACTGGCTGCTGCTGCTATTATAAGAGGCAGCTTTTAAAACTGACAATAAAGCTGTCGGCAGTATCTGTTTTTTAATTTTATTTTATTTTTTTTTTTTCTCAATTTCATGGTATTAAATCGAAACAAACAAATTTTGGAATATTATAACAGTGTGGAGAAATAAAAAAATAATCCATAGCGCCAAACGGTGGGACAAAAATAATTCCTGAAAAAGAATTTCCAAAATGAAAAAATTTTAAGCAATTATAGTAGGGAATCGAAAGGAATTTTCATTTTTTTTTTTTTTGTAGACATTTTTTGTATTTACCTGCTTATGCTTTTGAGTATGCAATTGCAAATTTTTGCCAAAAAAAAAATATTTTAATAAAATTATTAATTATTAACGATTCTGTCTTTTTCATTATCGTACACTACTGTCACTACTGCTCGCTTTTTATTTATAAGAAACTAAAGTTTGTGTACGTAACACCCTAGACATCTAGAGTATGATGCCAAACGTTGTGAATGAGTTTTTATCATCAGAAGAAAAAAAATGTTTTATAACAGAAAATAAAAATGAGAATGAGATTATTATTACAATTTTTAAAAGATATAAATTGCAAAGTTTAAGGAAGTCTTGTTGCGTTTCATTAGGTTCATATTTCAGCGACACAGTTTATCAGTTTGCATGATACTCTATACATTCATTTGAATGTCTATTCAATCATCTGCACGCTTGTCGTCTCATATTTTTGTATTAAAACTACTCATTACTTATTTAATTTGTATTTAAGTCTGTGGTTATGGATCTTAATATGTGGCTGCTAACAGTGTGATACAAAATTTGTTATTTTAAAGAAATCAAGCTTCATTTTTTTCATACACTACTCCACTATATGGATAATTTTTGTACTGAAGAAATGATAGTCAGTCGGAATGTTGCGGTTGATTCTGACTTTCATTAATTTATTTAAGAATTAAATACTTTTGAACATCGGTCCTCATGAACAACAATTACAAGCAATTATTTTTTTTTTGGAGGTTCATATCTTTGAGTTGACAATACTGATTTATTTCACAACCGATATAACAGGTGATAGTTGCTGTTTGTTTAGTTTGATTTGACATTTAATTATGGATAGACTTACACTAGAGCAACTCTAGCAAATCGTTAAAATTTTTTATCAAAATAATGGATCTGTTAGTCAAACTCTAAATTTTTGTTCTCCGATTAAGCCCATTTTTCATTGAATGGGTACATAAATAAGCATAATTGTCGCATTTGTAGTGAGGCTAATTCAGAAGCTTTTGTCGAAACACCATTACATCCACTGTTTGGTGTGCTTTATGGGCAGGCGGTGTCATTGGTTCATATGTCTTCAGAAACAATGATGGTCAGAATGTTACTGTCAGTAGTGGACAGTATAGGGACACGAGTAGAAATATTTTCATACCTCAATTACCTGCCATTAATCTTGCTGACATGTGATCCAACAGAACGAAGTCACATGCCTGAAAGATTAATTTCACGCTATGATCCAAATTATTGGCAATCACTATGGTGTGGTTTCACTCCATTGGATTATTTTCTTTGGGGTTATGTAAAGTCCTTTGTCTACGTCGATAAACCAGAGACAATTAAACACCTGGAAATCAACGTTCAAAGAGTTATTGACGAAATACGCCCACATACGGCGAAAAGTTTGTGAAAATTGAAATGTCATAAAATTTTCTATCCAACAAAGATCGTTTCATTGATATTCAAAATATATTTCCTTGTTTTATTATGATTTAAACTTGTGTAACTGTAGAAAACGCCCGATACGAATACGTTAGCACACAAATTTGCCACATATGTATGTATGAATTGAAAGCAATTGTTGTTATGTTTATGTTGATCAAAGGCAAAATGCACTGCGAAGCCATATGTTTGTGCGGCCCTATATGTTTATCATGTCAAATTGAGTCTACAGTTATATTATTTGATGAGAGAAGAAATGCCTCTTTTGGATTAACAACAGCATCCTCCAGGAAACTTGTATTCTGGACAAAATATCAGGGCACTCCCAAAGTACGTGTTCATATGTCATTACCCAAAATATATATCTAAGATTACACTTCGCGGTAAGTAGACTCATTAGTACCCTAAGTTCGCTCCTGTTAAGCAGTAGCAGCCTTCTGGATTCACTGGAAGAAATGAAGACAAATGTCTTCGCTTGTCTCATAACGGAGGACTCAACCAAAGCTTAGCAAATATTCAGTCAACCCTGAAAACAATCTGCCGATATATCTTAGTGACATCGAAAAATGACTCAGGTACAAAACTGTCAGCTCTTTCTTTCCTATGGTGGCCGTAATAACGCGGGACCCAGCATAGAGTTACCCTGTTGTGAGCACCATGTTCACTGAGACATGTCATACAGTCATCACATAAACAACCAACAAGCCGCCTGCCTGTTTGGATCCATCTGTCAAAACTAGTTTGATGTATTACACCCCAAGAATGTTCCAACCATAAATTTCTCCCAGGTATAAGGAACTAAAGTTCCTGCCTAACATTAAAGTGGGTGACATGCAGTATAATAATTTATCCTAATGAACTGATTCCCATCAAATAGGTTCAATATTCTAATGTGCCACACCATATCGCTAGACTTTAAGCTGTAAATGTGTATGTGGATGTTTAAGCATCGGCATCATTGGCTAAAATTTCTCGTAAAATCTAGTAGAAGCTTCCATAAAATTGATTCGATACATTTTTGTTTCCTATAATCTATAAAATACAAAACAAAACTGCCCGGTAGCAAATGTCTGAGTGAATAATTGTGACAAACGCTGACAATAGCAAATCATCGATGACATTCTCTAAAGAAAAGGGTCGCTTACCAGTTGCACGAGCGGTTGAAAAGTGGTCATGAGTCAAAAAAAGATGACGAACGCAGTGGCACACCATTGACATCGAAAACCGATAGCATTGATAAAGTACAAGAAATGTCGGTCAATAATCGCAAATTAACCATTCGGGAGATAGCTGAGGGCTTGAACATTGCTTATGGATCCGTCCAAGACATTTTGGATAATGATTAGAGTTTCCGTCATGAAGCAGCAAAGTTGGTGCCAAAAGACCACCTTAATTTCATGCAAGAAAAAGACCGTGTTGAGGTCGCAAAAGACATGATTTGCGGGCTGAATCCGGTCCAACATTCATCAAAAGGATCATTACTGGAGACTAGACATGGGTTTATGAGTACGACACGCAATCCAGACATCAGGCAAGTGAATGACGTTCACCAAATGAGCCGAGACCAAAAAAAAAACACGTCGTTTTCAATCACGATTTTCATGGATTACAACGTTATAGTACATTATGAATTTTTGCCAGAAGGCCAGGCAGTAAACAAAGAGTATTATTTGGACGTTATGAGACGTTTGAGTGAAGCAATTCGCCGAAAGAGACCAGAATTTTGGGCAGAAAACTCGTAGATTTTGCACCATGATAACGCACTGTCGCACAGTGCCATCATTATTCGAAATTTTTTGACGACAAATGCAACAGTAACTTCTTTCTGTTCAATCGAGTTAAAACCATTACGTGGAACGCGTTTCAGCAGCCGAGAGGATTGGATTAAGCACTAGCATAACTGTGGTGCGGTCGATGGGGGTTACTTTGAAGTGGACAATATAGATTTAGATGAATAAACTTGTATTTTAATTTTCTGAATAAATTTCCGGAACTTTTTGACCAAGGCGTTATTATAGTAACAATGTTGCTCAAATACGCCACCGGGTAGTGGTTTTAACAAGATGCTACTATATGCCATCCATGAATTGGATCTGTTTCATGACCCGAGTAAGAAGAAAAGGGCCTGGTATCACGATATGGACTCTCTTGAGACTTTCGACTCCGAGGCAATGGTTGAAAGAGACCCTTAATGCAAAATGCATGCTTATATTCAAGTCAAGAGGCTTCACAAGACCTATTTAGTTTTTTGTGAAGGCAAAGCCTATTAATTTTTTTAAGCAATCAATTAATTTGGGAATTTCTCGCACTAATAATCCTAAAATATTGCTCGCACAAATTTTTTACATTTTCTATCAATTAAGGATTACTGAATTATTAAAACTGAATTATTGAAAGCTATTTTTCACTTACTTTAAAGCTGCAAAGAACGGCAAGACTATTTTGTTGAAAAAAGTTTTCATTTTCAATACCAAATTCCTTTGTTTTTCTTTTTTTTTAAACTTCTCTTGCCAAAGCACTGTTTCAGATACATATTTTCATATTTTAGTTCCGTAAAAGCCCCCAATACGTTTTTTATTACATGTTAATTTTTATTGAAAACTATTTTTTTTTTACATAAAAGTGGGAGTTTCTTATTAAACTTTAATTAACTTTAAAACTCTGGTGGTCTGTCGTCTCGCACAACAGCAGAATTGAGAAAACTTACAACGAGGGAGAAAAACATTTAAAAACCAACTACTCCTTTCTCTAACGAAACGTTTTATTGATTATTAAAAGCTATTAGTGATCAATGCATAGTCAATGCGTATTGAAGAAAATCATATGAATATACACAACGATCAAGCAAACATACATGAAAGAATAGTAAGACAATATTAGTAAAAACTCCTCGATTACATCGTCGTTCTCTGATGCACACAGTGCATGTACATACGTGTGATTACTTCCCGCTTTATAAGATGAATATCTTTAATTGCATATGAAATGATTTTTTGTGCGACACAACAAAATCATTAAAAAAATAATAATAACGTCTACAACAGCAACATATAAAAATGCCACCAACTATTGTATTGAACGCAAAGCAACACAAACAAAATAAATTTTAATCAAAAGAAAATATTGAAAACGAAAACAACAAATCAAAATAAATCACTGCATTCATTAATTACTGAAAATATTTTTTTTTCTCTATATTCTTTAATAAATTGATCGGAAATCTTGTCGTAATCGATAAAGAATCTTGAAGAAAACGAGAAAAAAATAAGGAATATTTTTATAAGAAAGTACTAAAGTGTTCCATAGAAATGGGCATTTTTGTGCTTCTCTATATTGCATATTCCAATTGCTCTCTGCCCCGAATATTGTAAGAATTGTTTTCTTAACTTAATTTTTTTTTTGTAGACATAACTAAGTAAGGGAGATGATTAAGTTGCCTTAATGTAAAGGAGAAGATCGATAGATTTCTATTTGACAGACCCCACCTTAAGTTGTTGTCTTTTTTTTAACAAAAGATCAAAACTAAAAACAAACATTGGTTTGTAACGAGTACTTGTGCCATAAAACATAACTCTCTCTCTCTTCTATTTGTTGTTGTTTTTGTTGTTGCTATGGTTAAAGTCAGCAACAAAATAAAAATCAATGAAAAAATGAAAAATCATGTTGCATCTACAAAATGTAATAGAAAAAAGCGACAAAAAATAAACAAAAACAGATTTAAAGTTATTTGTAAGTTTATGACAGCAGTGGGTAATATAAGGCACCGCAGCTGTAATTTACCATTGAATAAAGGCCAAGAAAAGTGATAGATGTTCGCAAAGTTTATTTAGATCAAAAGAATCATGGGATAGGCTCAAAAAGTCTAAGCATGGACGAAACCAAAAATTTTTTAATGAAAATGGCTTTATTGTTTTTCAAAAAGTTCCCCTTGATGATCAATACACTTTAGCATTCGTTCAAAACATTTCTCAAAGCAGTTTCTCCAGAACAAGGTTTTTAAATGCTTCAACTGCTTCTCCGACGCTCGGAAATTGTTGACCGCGCAATATGCCTTTGATTTTTGGGAACAAGAAATCAATGGATGCTTAAAAATGGTAACCAAATAAAAAAATATGTAAAGGCTGCCGAAACTCTTTGATTGGGATGTATGCAAAATAATCCACACAAGAATTTTACCTTCTATACGGTCTATAATAAATTTCGCATAGGACCCTTTAGGTTACACTTAACAGCATAGATCTCCTGTTGTTACAATCTTTTTATATGAAGTATAAATTTAAGTTATTCGTAAAAAAACTGGGTTCTCAGTTGAATTAGAGTTTCTCAGAAACCAAATTCCTTTCACCGGACTCATAGAAACAAATATTTCCTCAGCAAATGTCCTGATAAGTTCCGGTTTTTAACAATGGTATCCACAGGTTTTATTAGTTACTGTTGTCCATAGATAAATAGATCAGAGGATTTAAAATTAGTTAATAATACATCGGAGACTAAGATTAAACAGAAACTGCTTTCATGGGACTTACTTTACGGCATATTTTCCTATGAAATCTTCACCTTTGGAGACTCTTAGTATGTTGACGAGAGGCGGGCATAACTCAATGGATCACAGAGGACCTGGAGCGTATCCGCGACCTTAAGCTGCTTCGGTTGTAATTTCAACATTCTTGTACATGATCGTGAGGATATCTAGTATCGATCCCAACTGTTTACTTTGGTCCACGGATAGATCTAAAAAGGATAGTGTTGTGAACGCAGGCATTTCCAGGCCCAGCACCAGAGTTTTTGAATCCATGAGATTTTTGCCTAGTGTTTTCCTGGTAATTTTTATCTGTGAGGAAAAATCGATGAGTGGAAACATGAACTCCGTTCGTCATTTTGGGCACAATACTCGGTTGTAGGGTAGACGAAACGGCCTCATTTTAAGGGTAAATGTCAGCTGCACCACATGAGCAAGGCGACTATGCACACCAAGTGCTGCCAAGGAGAAGGAGGAGACGAAGAAGCATATTATCTGTCAATATATTTCTTTGGCAAACAATCGCAAGACAACGTTTATGGAGCCCTTATTTGGCCTGAACAGGTTTGTCGGCTATCCATTATGGATAGTGAGGTCTTCATAAGTAAAGGTATTCTCTGGAGGCTGTTCCGGCAGTATTTTCGAACTGGGCAAGAAGTCATTGAATACGCCTTTTTCTGGCTGATTACCGACCATTGCAGCTTGTACATTTACGCAATAATTTTTTTAGCTGGCAGTGTCGTAGCTAATTGGGCCTGTCGCTCCCTGATAACAATAATAATGATGTATCGGAATATAAATTTTTTTATTACTCTGCCTTTAAATTTCATAAGTCAAATTTCTCAAACATTCTTGTGATGGTAACATTCGGAGGTTGGTCCTTAAGAAGTTAATTATATGCTATTCTAAATATCTATCGGACCGTAGTATACATGGTCTTACGTTTAGTAATTAACTCGTTATCGTATTAGGCCTTTATTATAAACATTTATTTGTCCTTACCAGTTTTTGATGAAACTTAACAAGAAATAAAAGCAGAGAGATGAATAGAAATAAAAAACAACAAAAAATTAACCTCCTCTTAACTGGAAGAAGTTGTCTTGGGTTAATTGCAATTGAAGTGGAAAATAAATAACAGCAGTTGCCTTAATTTTCATTTTTCAATATTAAGTGGGAATAGTTTTCCAGAAAAAAAACCAAGTCAAAGAGATGCACAATTTTTGATTACAAACGACATTTTCATGTTGTTTAGCGAAAAAAAAGAAGAAAAACCTAAAAAAATTAAAAAAACATTTAAGTTTTACGAATTTGCTAAAGTCAACAATTAAATTGTTGATTAACGTTTTTTTTTCTTTTTTTAATTTTTCTATGTAACTGGCGGTGGGTTCTAGGAAAAGAAATCAGACCCCCATACGAAAGAGACAATCGCTAGCAACAACATGAAAAAACAAAGCAAGACGAAACACAACGAAACGAAAATCAATTCATTTTTACATTTTAATGAATCTCTAGCAAGCAAAAGCATTTTATATGCGATCACAGGATACCACAGCAAGAGTTTTAAAGAAGGCAAGAAAGGGTTTCTTTTTTATTTTATTTTCAACATAGGTTATGCTTAATTGACTTTAAATACTTAAAAAAAAAAAACAAAGAAATAGACTTGAAGCACCCACACACACTGCCAGCCAGAGAGCATCATATTGATTGAAATGTTTTCATGGCAGTATGGCATACGGTATGGGTTTGTGGCAGCGGTTGGTGGAAATCGTACCACCACCAGCAGTTAACAAAGTTATTGTTAGTTATGATTGATTGAATAATGCCCTACATTACAACGAATGCAATTTTTTGAACAATAACTTTTTCGTACTGATCTTTCTGGTGGAATATGGTAATTGCACTACTTTTCGCCGACAACAAGGTATTATAATAAAAATAACTGAAGCAATCCCAGTTAAGGGATTGTAACGACTAGAGATTAATAATTATTCTGAATTGTGCTTTGAAAACCTTCTGTATAATAACCTTCTGTTCTATAACCCAATCAAGACACAATCCCTAAGGTTTGAAGGAAGAGTAAGGCATGGCAATCAAACCTCTAGTGTTTCGATCGGAATCGTTGAATAGTGTAATGATAAAGTACCATGAAAATCAAGGTAATGGATATAGAAAGAATAGTGGTCTGAAAATTAATATTAACAGGACCAAGGTAATATATAAATATGTGTCCTGGCTAGGCTACTAGTTGGACCAGAGGTCCTACACAAACTTTCCTCACCTCTCTCCTTTCCCCACAATCACCTTTATCACCTTCCAAAAATTTTAATTTCTTCGTTTATTGTTCATCGCCATGTTGTTCTTGCCCGCCCTCGTTTTTAATACTCTGTGGATTCTAACAACGCCTCTTTGAGGAGTTCACCTTGCTGGGGTTTATCAACACTTGCAGTTTATTTTTCAATCTCTCATTCATCAACCAGATTTCGCAGCCATACAGAGAACTGCACATTTGATCTAAATATTCGCAATTTTATGGTTGTGAATAAAGCTCTTGATTGAAACTATGCTTTTGTTCTCGATACAGAAATGGTCATTCAACTTCATCGGTGGAACAGACATAGTTTGCATCTTGGTACAGTTGATCGTCAAACCCACTTCCCTGGACGCACAATTCAGGTCGTCGATTTTATTCTGCATATTCGTATAACGAGATGATATCAAACAGATGTCGTAGGCATAATCGAGGTATTGGATAAGTTCGCTTGAGAGAATAATATGAGTGACAAAAGACAATCCTGCCTAACACCTGATGTTGAACTGAAGCTTTTAGAACATTTGCTGTTATGAAGAACTCTACACTCAGGGAAAAATGCGGTATACCATTTGGTTTCGAAATTGAATTAAATCCGTTTGTGCTTACTTCGTTAATGGTTGATATCAATATTTTAAGAACAACTCCGTACCGTTTAATTACTAACCGTTCTTGTTTTGATAACACACTTACCTTGTTGCCGATTGTTCTTATCTTGATAACGAACTGGTCTTTATGTCAATTTCATTCTTAATTTGATACTATATCGTTTATAATTTGATAACGGATCGTTCTTAATGTAATAGTAAATCGTTCTTAATTTATTTTCTTATGATTATTTTGTATATTTTGTTCACGATTTTACTACAGATTGTTAATGATTTATTAACTTATGGTATTTTTGTATGGTGTGTTATTATTCTGATTATACATCAAGCTTGATTTGATACCGAAAGTTCATAAAATATTGTTCACGATTCGTTGTAAATTTGATACCAGCCGTTAACAATTTTAGAACGCTTTTTTCTGTCTGAGTACAAGGTAACGAGTTGCAAAATTCTCTTCCTCCACAGTCTTTTGCTTTATATGAACAATGTATCGAATCGGTGAACGAATTCTACTATTTTGGTGCGAATTAATGTATTTCCCAATATTGAGCCTTATACGTGCTACTACATGCGAAATCTAGAACAAAACTCTATTTACGAAGCGCTTCGTTATATATTACGAATTTTGTGAACAAACAACTATGTATCAAATAATGCAAATGGTGTTATATGCAAAATGAACACGCTTTTAGTAAATCTGCCAAAGATATGTATCTGCAGACAAGCTCATTCGAGCCAAATATAAATTGTATGTATTTATCTGTCCATAAAAAGCCTTACAAACCCAATATTGAAAATAGTGGATGTAGGGTATATAAACTATCGATAGCATCAACATTTGCGACATCGAAAAGCAACAAATTTTCCAACAAAATCTCAAACTGAATCACAAACACAATTCATTGTGGTATTGTTTTGACAATTAACAACGAAAACAATTCGATCTGTGATAAAGTGTTCTTCGATCGATATGACTCTACGATTGTCTTCAAATCGCTTTTCAACCAAATTGAAGTACATAGGATATGAGAGCACGTCATGCGCAACATATGGTGGATGCATGATAAAGCAATGAATGATGATGGTTTTAACAACTCAACAACTTTACATTTTAAGTTTTTTTTTCTCCCCATTTATTGTTCTTTAATTTTATTAAAAAAAAAACGATCAATATTATTTAAAACTATTTATATTAGAGGTTATGGTGGGGGTTAGTAAATTTTCTATACAGATATAGGAAGTTGGTATATTATGGCATTGCGGGTATATTAATAAGAACCTGAGTGTATGTAATTATATTTGGTGATGGTAAGTAGTGATTGTTTTGGTTCATTAATTTATGGCTTTTTTATCTCTTTATTTATACTGGGTGATGATAATGCATTTCCTATATTTCGTTAGATTTTATGACCTTTTTCCTTCTCATAATCATACAAAAATGCTGTGAAAAATTTTAAGAAAAATCTATTATTTATTACTAGTACACTCGCCGACAACATATCGCTACTTTGTTGCATCAGTATCATATCTCATAAAACTAAACTTCTTAGGTAGCTAAAGAAAAAGTGTTCCTTAATAAGAATTTTTTTTAGACTTTTATGTGTGTCAAATTTAACCCAATTGATGGTTAAGTAACTATATCCCAACATTGACAATATAATATCGAAACTTTAATTCGATACGGAACTCACAGCCAATAGTCCTGAAAGATCACATTATAAAAATGATCTTCTTTCTAAAAATACTTTTGTACAATGTACAATCATTAGAATCGAATTGTACATTGAGGGAGGTCCCTCAGAACACCTAAGTATGAGACTGTTCCGATAGCGAAGACAGCGTTCTACACTCCAAACAGAAAATCTATCCAGAACTGTACACAGCACATCGAAAATTTACCAAGAATTCCCATCATATCTTAAGAAAATAGAGACATTTGGCATTTGCCATAAAGTTGGTACCTGGATATGAGAAACTTCACGAATAAACTTACATAATTCCTTACCACTTTGGATGATTACTGATCGATTGTAGACATCAGAAATTTTCTGAAGATTTATAAACCGCCAATACCTCACGAAAGTTGGGTAAAAGAAATCATCTGTTACAAAACCGGTAGATCTAACCGAATTGGATTGGGCAGAAAATACGACATGTGTCTATCTGGAATCTACATAAGCAATCTTGTAGAAGCTGAAATGGGTATGCAATACTTGGCAGAAACTTACATGGAAGTCCGATTTCTCAAGCTGCGATTAGGGTACTTTCCGGTGTCTACTCGACAATGCAACTGGTTTGTGAATGCTGGGCATCCGTGAACAAAATGGCGTGACAGACCTGGAGATTATCTGGGTAAGGGGTCACTCTGATACCCATGGGAACTGTGTGGCGGACGAACTAGCGAAAGAGGGCTCCTCGGTAACGAGAAGATTAACCCTTTGGTTGTGATGTCACTTTCCTCATGCAGTCGTCTGGTTCTTCGATACATGTCGGGCAGGGCACAGTAACGATGGGATAATGAACCCACGTGCTCTGTATCAAGAGCACGCTAGATTAGGTCTACCGTTCAATGACTACAGTAGAGGTTGTTGAGACGAGGAAGAGGAGGAGACTGTCAAGCATTTCTTGTGCCAATGTCCACGACTTTCGGATATAAGGACTACTTTCCTTGGCACATGGAGATAAATGGACTGTTGGCTATGTAGCTTAAGCTATGACGCTAAGATTTAGCGGGAATATTAACAACAAATGTACCTACTTAATAAAAAAAATCAAATCGTAACGATGGGATCGACGCACGGGGGTTATTCCGAAAACTTTTTGATCAAGCTAGTATATATGTAAAAATAAGTTGTTGGTTATTTTATAACTTGAGAACCACTCAACAATATTTCGAAAACCATGCACCTGCTCTCTTATCATACCGTATACATTTTGTTCAGCAGATTGTGCCTCTGCAGTGTTTTCATGTTCTCATGTCAAAAGAGGCCCTCTATAGCACAAGGATTTGCAGCAATTAAGCGTATAAAGTCTGTATCAATGAGAAAGCTCCTAGAATTAAAAAAGTGGTGGAACTGATTTACTTTTTTCGGCATTCAAAAAAATACATTTTTGAATATGTAACTTCTTTTTTTTTATGGTGAGCAGATTTTAAGGCCATGTACCCAAAAAAAAAAAAAAATAAATAAAAAAAAATAGAGAGAAAAGATATTCACACGAATATTCGATAAAAATGCAAAATTCAATGAACAGTTATTTAAATTTTCTATCTTTTTTCCCAGCTATGGAAAATGAATTGCATGTCTCTGTGTGTGTGTGCCGGTCTGTATGTGTGTGTGTCGTCTATTAATTAAATAAACATTTTGTCCCGTAATGAAAGTAAATGACGGCGACTATTTTTGCTAAAAGAAATCCATTTTTCTTTTCTTCTTCATTGTTGCTATTGTTGCTGTACCACAAATTTGGAGTGTTAAAAGGTTCAGTTTTTCACATCGTCCAAAAGTAGAGGAAAAAAATTAGATACAAAAACCAACAACAACAATAACAACAGATCATTCATACGTAACAACCACGCAGTTTTAAGTTTCCCTCCTCTAATTTTCCATTGCAATCGCTTTTGTTGCTGTTATTTTCTTTTTTGCTTCAGCCTCTAATTGTTTTGTAGTGAAAATTTTGTTTAATGTTCCTCATTTCCTTGATTGCAAACATATCTTATGTTTTTTTTACTCAAAATATTTTTTTTTTTTAATACACGAATACGAACGAGCCTTTTGTCTAAAGTTGATTTTTCTTGCCGTCTTTCCATCATCGTCATTCATTAACCGCTTTTATTGAGGAAAATGGAAAATGTCAGGTCGTGGTGTGAAAATGTTTTCAATTTTTTTTTCTTTTTTCTCAATGTTTTAATTTGGGAATACAAAAAGGTTAAGTGGTAGGGGTTTAAAATAACAAGGAAATGTAAATTATTGAAATCCTTTTTTGGAAGAAATTCGCTTTAAACTGAAAAAAGATTTAAAAGGTCAAAAAGCGTTAAAATTTTTTATTGTATGTTTTGTAAATGATTTTGAAAATCAGCTAATGGAAATCAATTAACGATCTTATATGATGATGTAAAACGAAAGTATCTTAAACTCAATTGGAATTTTATTGTACAAAAAAATGAAAAATCTGTTTGGAAGAAGCATTTTCTTTATATTTATAAAACTACGTCCTTACACATACAGAGCCTCCAATGTTAATTGGACACGTTTTTTTATAGATAAGTCCAGCACAGTCAGTAAGCGTCTTAAAATTGATTTTGATATACTTCCGGCTCTATGGAGTTCAATATTGCTAATAAAGTTACATTTACCATTTTCGAATGAACTCACCTAGCAATTTATTCCCAAAGACGTTGAATTCATTAGGTTCAGGGCACCGCGTATGTGTTTCTATAAGTTCGGAACAATTACGGATCAACTAAAGATTTGTGATACCTGGTGCGCAATTTCCTGAACTAGCTTTGCATTTTCTTTTCGAATATTTAGGTTAGCAAATGTGATCATTTTTCTAAAACTAAAAGGCATTTTTCCAACTTGCCATGCCAGCACTCCAGATACGGGCTCAAACCCTAAAAGTGTATTTTATAATTTTTATTATTAAATTAAAATTAGTTTAAGAACCAGGTAATTTGATGATAAATCATCTCAAATACTAGGAAGATCGATTATTCGACTTTTTTCAAAAACTGGTTTTCGAATAATTCGAAAAGTAGCACTTTTCACAAAACCGGTTTTCAATTACTGATAATTCAAATGACCGGTTAATAAAATTGTTCTTAATTCTTGAAGCGCGGAACTGGACCACGTCGTTTTAAAAATAAGCAGAAGTTGACACAGAGCTTAAATTAAAGTGGCAATCAATACTAACAATAATTCTAGCACATTTCATAAAAACTATGCCTAAATGGTGTACGGAGGCCACAAAAATTAAAATTTATTACACAAAGTACTGAAAAGTACTTAAGTTTCTAACAGCTGCTTAAGGAGCTAATTTAGTTTTTGTTGTATTACTTGGTAGAGAACAGAATTAAAGGTTATAATTTAGATGCCTAAGATAACAAAAATTAAATGAATAAATCTATTAGTAATATACAAGTCCGTAATTGCCCTCACAAGAAAATATGCTTAGATTTCGAACAGCACTGTGTATAAATTTATGCACCACGTATTTAATAGAGTGTGTGTCACTGTGGTATGCTGGGTAAGAACCCACCTTCCAACCAAGAAGTCGTCGGTTTAATCCCAGGCCACACCATCTGACAATTTTCAACAGCGACATCTCCTCGCAGCATTGCTGGCGACTGGTTAGGTGTATTTATGCTGTGAAAAACTTCACTAACTAATATATCTGCTGTTCGGAACCGGCATTTGTGTTGGTTCAATGAGTCTAGCTGATCATTCTCCATATATAAAAATCAATATTTATTTACAGAAGATGAGAAAAGGTTATTGTTGCTCAAGAGTGCATATCTTTTTCGATCTACCTTGGTTTTCACGTTCTTTGTGAGACGTTCAAGGTTGTCATATAAAAAATAATACCTAAATTTATACAAACAGTTAAATGATGAGCATATTTGCAATAAACAATTACAAACGTATACAAATTATACTTATTTAAATTAACCGGTTACTCGTGTTAAATCAACCGATTTATTCGGTATCGAAAAAAGAAAATTTTGAAAAAACCGTATTCGACAAAACCAAAAAAACCTGTTAAAACCGGTCAAATAAAAGTACCCCTTGATTCACGGTTTTCATTTAATTAAGGTTTTGTTTACAGACAAAAGCAATTTAAATTTGTAAAGATTGGTTTAAAAGAAAATATGAAAAAATATAAAATGCACTGTTAGGGTTCGGGGCTAAGTCTAAGGAGGAAAATTCTAGGCAGATTACATCAGGGAAAGACATGCCCCATCCGCCTACAAGCTGCCAAAATATGATAAATTCATATGAGACAAGTACAAATGTTAAGATGACGGACTTGTGGGCGCTAGCAACATGTGTTCCCGTACACGCATTCCCACAACGTATTTTTTTGCTACGGAGAATATTTCTGGGGCGAGTTACAGTGCAATCTAGCATATTTTAAAATAAGGTGCAACCTAATGTACATGCGTGTTACTTGTGAACATCTTTGCCAAGTTATTAACCAATTTAAGAAAGCTTTTTTATGTTAAAAGTAAGAATAAGGTAAAACGTTCCTCCAGCTATAATTTATTACAAAGACTTGTATCGGGTGGATCATCTGTCTGTTTAAATTTAAAACAGCGGTTATTTTGAATCTGGCAATACTTATGTCATTCTATTCTGTCACAAAATTCAGTATACCATCTATACGCTTGAACAAGGTTGGTATTTATTGGAAATTTACTTTCAAAACAAAGACAATTCGTCGTGAATTGCAGAAAAATAAAAATAAAATCATCTTTTCGAATGAAGCTCATTTTCACCTCTGTGGGTACATTAATAAGCAAAATTGCCTAATTTGTGTCTTAGAAAACCCAAACGTAGTCTTACAGAAGCCAATGAACCCGTTGCGAGTGATTGTTTGGTGTGACTTGTAGAGCGGAGACATCATTGGCCCATATTTCATATTTTGCAATGATTACGGTCAATGGAGACACCTATTACACCATGATAGCCGATTTTTTGTGCCCGCTGTTTATGGTATTGATGTGAACGATATTTGGTTTCAACAGGGTTTAATTAGCCGAAATGGTAATGTCAGTTGGCCGCCAAGAAGCATTTGACACCGTTAGACTATTATTTGTGTGGCGCCGTTAAAGACAAGTGTTATGCCGACAAACCAGAGACAAATGAGCATTTAAAGGCCAATATTCGTGATGCCATTGTCGAGATACGACTCCATACACTCGAAAAAGTTCTCGAAAATTAGTACGATCGAATTGGGTACTGTGAAGCCAGCCGCGGTAGCCATATGAATGTAATTTGGAAAAATTTCAAGCTGTTTTTGTTTTATTGCATTTTTAAATTTTGGGCCACTTTTAAATGGGCTACTCGGTACATACATATATAAATTTAAATATATTCAATAAATATTTATATTTTTTATTATTACAACCCTGTCTGCTTCTAATCACTTTATTCACACATAGTTTATTTCTCAAATAGTTTAAAACGTTATGTACAAATTAATTGCTGGTAATTTTCAAATCTTTACTGAAATTAAAAATAAATATTTAATTCAATTGTCTGCCTTCATATACTTACATACCAAAATATTATACTATATGTACGTACATAAATACTTGAAATAGCCCGCATACATAAAAAATTTTGTTAAAAGAAATAAAGAAAAAATCTATCAACACCAATCGAAAACTAGTCAATGAACTCTAATAGAGAAAAAAACAGACATCAACCCTCTTTATTGAACCAAATAAGAAGTAGAAGTAAAGAGAGAAAAATAAATGCTTCTAAAGCCTGCATGCATGCTAAAGTGACGTGAATAAATGCGTAAATGAACCTGCGTGAATGCGTAATAATGTTATTGCAAATATACGTATGACTGTCTGACGGTTGGTTTAATTGTTAACACATTCGCTGCCAACCACTATTATGTTGACAATGGCTAACATCCTACTCACCACGAGTATATGTATATCGAAACAATAAAATTTAAATAAAAAATAACTCACAAAATAGCGTTGCCAATGGGAATAACGTAACACAATATAGGTTTGGCAGCATATGTGTTAAAAACGTCGCAATGTTTTGTTTTACAGTTCTCTAACAAGACATTGAAATTTTATTTTCAAATTGCCACTACAAAACTTGTCAATATTGCTCTCAAGAACTTTTAAATAGTTCTTGAAAAAATATTAAATTGAAATTAGTATTTAATATAAACTCCGACTTAATAATGCCCTACAGAAAATATATAATATTAATTGCATCAGGCAACACTATAGCTCATTTAAGTTAGAAGTAAAGCGCATTATTCTGTGAAAAGTTATCTACATTTAAAAAAGGATAAAAATTTGGGAAATATATTCATATTTTGCTGTTCTACTATAGAAAAGGTTCTTACCCATGAAAAAAATTTGTGAAGTTTACGGAGACGATGATATAACTGGAAAAATAATTTTGATGTTAAAGGTGCAACTCGCACTAGTGCAGCAATATCAAAAAAAGTCGATGAAATCATGGAAAAAATTGAGAAAGACCTGCATATAAGCAGCTTGTACGCTGCTTGTAAAGTAGACATTCATTAAAAAACATTCATATCAATCATTTAATACTGGACACACAAAGAAAGTCTGCGTTTAGGTGGTGTGCCAAAGATTAACATTTCTTATATTTTCGGGCCAAAATATACGCAGGATTTTACGAAGACTACTGTTTATAAAAGCTTGAATGTTATTGGTGTCTCTAGGCGAAGCATTCCAGGAGATGCTACTATCAAGTAAGTTTAATGTTAAGCTGGGATCACACAATTGACGCAATGCACCAATTAGTGGTACTAAAATCGTGTTAAGTCTCGAAAAACAATCATGCGGTTACAAAAAAGTAAAAAATGCACCAATATTTGTTGTGCTCTTGAATTTAAATTTTGTAATTTATTTTCGTAAAACAAATTATGACAATTTTAATGCTCTGCGTAATAAGGCACTACACAAATTGCGTCATATTGCTGCATTTGTGGCAGTCGTGTGATCCCAGCCTTAGTCGATAGTTGAGAAAACATCACACGGGATTTAATATGCCAGATGCCCATCTTGCTCTGACGGAATGAACCACCACCGATTATTGTAACTGTGCAACTCAGATACACAAGGGAAGTTACATCTTCTATTTGTTGGTGGTGGTGAGGGAGTGATTGTGGGTACACGGTCAGTTCTTCGACGTGGCATAATGATGTCAAGGTCAAATCTATATACATGTCATAAATTTCTTTGTAAGCTTATTTGTTTGATAAAATTTGGAACACAGATAGAGCTAACTACTAACATGTTATAGGTTATGCTTTCTTTTAAAATTTGAGTTGGGAGGCGTTAAAAGTGTGAGAAAACGGACCACATAAGAGACAACTTAACCTTTTTTTTTGTATTTTAAACCAAAGTATTTTAAAATGTTAACATTCATCCTCTACAAAAATAATTTATACAATAATTAATTTTCAACTCATGTACTTTAAGGGGCTTAAAAGCAGTAAACGGAGAATTTTTGGTCCCTTCCTACGTACGGAGCTATAGTCTTCAAACTTTCCAAAAAATAAATATTTATTATCGTACATCTCATTAAATACATATATCAGCGGAAGACATCAAAACCGCCTTAGCATTATTGTTATAAAGATGCACATGTGGCAAAAAAAAGCGGAGAGGATCGGGAAAAATAGTAAATTTATCTCTCTCTCTCTATATATAACAAATACATATGTATATATAAAGAATTCCGGGCAACGCCGGATTGATGAAGCTAGAAAATAATAAATAGAAGAAACTCACTTGTAACGTAACGAAGACTATACTACGTCATGCGAAATGGTATCAAAAGCTTGCTCAAATTCAATGAATATAAAATAAATACAATAGCGTCATTCGACGATTATCCTGACGCTATTTGCGTCTCCAAGTCAGGATCTTTTAACACGAAATGCCGCTTGTATTTATCACAGTACAACGCAGAGTGATGTCGAAAGCTTCGCTTTAATTATGCCCGCAATAATCTTATAAAGTATGCTAAAAAGGTTATTCGTAGATTATTAGGACAGCTTCAACTCTTGAACCAATTGAACATTGTAAGTGGTCATACCGAAATCTTCACACGCACACTCTTAGCCACAGCTATGATATTTGCAGGTGTACGAACTGTACGAGCACGTTCACGTCTTGGCGCATCAACAATGAAGCCAGTTTCACGAATTTCAGCAATAAACTTGCGTATACCGGCCACTGTTACTTCTTATCTGCGACCAAATTTTGTACGATATTTTTGTGTAATTTCCGACCAATTGTCTTTGTTTTGGAAATAAATTTCTAATAAATCCCAACGTTGCTCAAACGTAAATCGATTCATTTCGTTCAGTGAAGATAATATACCGAATTTTGTGACAGAATAGAATGACAGAAGTATTGCCAGATTCGAAATAACCCCTGGTTCAAATTTAAACCGATATATAGCCCATCCGATACAACCAAACATAAAGCAATAATATAGTCTTCCATGTTGCAGGACCAGTTTAAAATTGTTTAGAAAATAGTGGTTAAGATATTTTTTTCTGTCACCGTCTTAAACTGTCCAACTACCATTTATTTCGATCGATGCAGAACGAAATTGCCTTGATCCATTCATGAATTCAAAAAAACAAGCTGTTCTTTTGACGTAGAAAACAAAGGGATTTGGTCTTCTTGTCTCAGAGGATCATTATGATTTGTCAAGTCAATATGATTTATAATTTTATGCGACTATATCTAGAGTAAAAAAACGTGCATTCATTATACATAAAAATATGGCATTAGTGCACACTTCAGTGACTTACATAGTAAAAATGTAAATAATCGTCTAAAAGTAATTAATATACATATATATTTTAGTGTTATATTCTTTTAAACCCTGCCTAACAAAAATATAAACACATTACATTTTGTATCATTTTAGTTTTGCAAAAGAACCTGACCACGAAATTTTAAGAAATGCAAACGTTGATAATAAATTATTTTGCGAATGTGATGAAGTACATATATATGTATGTTGTTACATATCGAGTGTTTTTTTAAAGGTTTCATAATTCTGAGTTAGCAAAACTGCTTTATTTAACAACTGATTTAACTGGTGGTAGTTGCTTTATGTATAGCAGATTTCGGTTTATTGCATTGAATTTATAATGCAATAGAGTAATCCCTTCCGCGTTGCAAGGCGCCTTTGTGTTGAACCTACTTTTTGACTAATGCGGATAGATAAAGAAAGCTTTAACTGTTAGCGTTCTCTACACATGCAAAAATCCATATTTTTTTCAAAGATAGTTCACTGATTATGTGTATTAACTGCTAAGTTATTTAGATCAAAATCAGAACTTTCCACTATTACCGTTCGAAAGATATAAATACAAAAATCTATATTTACTTTGTATGGGAGTAGTACACACTTATCCAATTCGACATAATTTTTGACTGATGATTTTTATTGACCACAAAGTTTGGGCTAAATTTAGAGGCTCTTACTATTACCGTTTTTAAGATATAAACATAAAAAACCGAATTCTATATGAGGTGGCACCGCCCAGTTGAACATTAGTGAAGCAACACAAAAGTTTGAAAATGCAAATGCAAAGTTTGAAAAATATTTTCTAATTCACACATAGTTCAAGTATAACAAATTTTAAGTAAAACTTATGCAATATAAAGGGGTTCACTGTAACGTCAATAACCATTTATGACTGACTTAAGCTAAGTATATATGCAATAGTATTATGTGTGTGTGTATGAAAGTTCATTCCTTTATAAAAACGATATTGGAACTAAAGTAGTGGAAGTGATTTTTGCATTCCACTACAATGTCAATGGATTTCTAGTCCACTACCACTAATCATTCATATCTAGTGCATTAAATTTAGACTACCACTCAAATCGCTTCATTTAGTGGACTAAATTTCCACTATCACTGAATACCAAAGTAGTGGAAAATTAAATCCAATGCAATAAACCCAACTCTGATTTATGGTTTGTTTTGACATTTGCAACGTTTGCAAATTGTTGAATTTTTTTTCGTCAAACTTCAAAATTTTGATTTTCAAAGTCAATAAGTAAGTCAATAAGCAAAATTTGGGGTGGAGATATCCACAAGCCTTTGTCGAAATATTACTACATCCACAGAAAACTACTGCGCTTCAAAGCCTGGTGGAGTCCTTATTCCATATGTCTTCAAAAACGACAATGGTCAGAATGTTATTGTAAATGGTGAACGGTATTAGGACATGATTAGTCATTATTCGTACCTCAATTACGCGTTTTGTATAACCTCTTACCGTTTGATGATAGTTGTCGATAAATTAACGTGTGCTATGTACTTCTACCTTTACTGTTTGGTACGCTTTATGGTACGATGCTGGTCAGAATGTAACTATCAATGGTGACGGTAAAAGGATATAATCAGAATTTTAGAAAAATTGATTTATCAAAAAAACTTTTAATGAAAGAGAAATTTTGCTAACGGTCTACTAACTGGCTACAAATATCTTGTGATTTAGCCCATTGGATTATTTTCTATCGAATTATGCAAAGTCACCTGTCTACGTCGATGAATCATTCGAGGAGTTATGGGCGAAATACGTCTGCATATGCTGCGAAAAGTATGTGAAAATTGGTGTTCGAGATTGCGCCTTGTACGGCGTCAGCCGTGGCGGCCACATAGCCGAAATCATATTTAAACATTAATGTCATAAAACTTTCTATCCAACATTTTATTATGATTTAAACTTGTATAACTGTAAAATAAAACACCACATAGTATAGCGTTTTATTGTTTAGAATATGAGTTGGTTTCGGTTGAGTGTTTTTTTAACTTTCTGTTTTTATCAAAGTTTTTTAGTTAATAATGCATTTAAATGTCTATGGTCAGTATTTTATTTTTTAAATTGCAGGATGTTGAATATAAACCCACGATAGCAACCATTCTAATCGACATGCACTTGGTTTAAATAGTGTGGCCGATTGCACTATGCCCTCATTGTGCAACTTGGTGCATTTTTATTGTTCTTTTTGTTAAGTTCTTTTTTTAAAGCTCTGTTTTTATGATCTCAAACAGAGCGTAACGTCATTTACTCACAGTCATAGCGAGTTTATTTATGTTTTCTTGATGTCATGCATTTTTATTTAATTTAATGATATTTGTTTGCTATAAAATAATGTTTGATATTTTCAACTTAATTTTTAGTTTCTTAACAAAACACAATTCAGCAGTGGTCGACTATAAAAAAAATGTATTTTGTATTGTTTTTTATTTTAAGCTTGACACTGACAGACTGAGTAGCGTCTGACCATATGAGAAAGTGCGATGATTCTAACGTTCAATGTTTAATGCGCAGCGTATAATTTCAACATTGAGGAATAAATTAAAAGTTTTGAAGGCAAACAAAGTTTATTGTTAAAAAAAAAAAAAAATTAAATTAAAAAATCAACAAAAATTGTGCGTTTGTAAATTATGATCAAAGTGTTTTTAGCAAATAAGCTTAAAACTACTCTATAAGTTTGTAAATTCCATGGCTTTTAAAAAAAATATATAATTTTTTGGTAAAAAAAAGCGTTTATTTCGCAACATTCTTCTTCAAATGTTTTTTATTGGGTGTACAAGTGTCGATTTGGACAACATATGGCATAACTATCACATATGGTTTGTGTCAAAATTAACAATACCATATTTGTTTGGATGGTAAACATCTGTCATTATAATTCAGTATTCGCTAGACGCCAAAGTGTAAACATACATTTTTTCAATAGCTATAATAATATCGAGTTTTGTGAGTAAAAAAAATGTTTTGCGGGGAAGTCTGATAACCTTCTTTCATTTGAATAAAACGACTATTGAAAATTATCGATTGTTGGTAGATGCTTACAGTCAACATGCACCAATTAAAAAAAAACTTGTGATTCATGTCTTGCGTTATTCAATAGTAGTGATTTCAACACGAAACACAAGGCGAGGCCTGGTCAGCCGAAATGTTTGAAGATGAGGAATTGGAAGCATTACTCGACGAAGATTATTGCCAAAAGCAAGAGAAGAACTTGCATTAAAATTGGAAGCCACACAACAGGCCATTTTCCTACGTTTAAAAGAATTGGGATTCATTCAAAAGCAAGGAAATTGGGTTCCATATGAATTGAAGCCGAGAGACGTTGAAAGGCATTTTTGCATGCTAGCAATGTTGCATGAACGCTACAAAGAGTCGTTTTTGCATCGTATTGTTACTGGTGATGAAAAATGGATACATTACGATAACCCAAAGCGCAAAATGTAAAGCCCGGCCTACCAGCCGAATTAACGTCGAAGCCGAATATCCATGATGCCAAGGTGTTTCTTGTTCCAAAATTTGAAAAACTGCCTAGATAGTAAGAGAATCGGGTTCAGCGAAAACAAGGTCTATTTTGAATATCCTAAGAAATCTTATTGTATGGAAGAAATTGTATTGGGTATACAAGTTAATAATGTCGATTTTATTGCTTGAAAAATACATTTATTATAATAACAAAAAAAAAAAAAAACAATTGATACATTATTCAAAGTATGGTCCTTTTTCTCATCTTTCTGGTAGCATATGGATTCCGCGCCAAAAGAACTACCGCGGTTTTGAGGTAAAGAATAAATCAAGCCAATGAAGTGAAGTGTATTCCAGTAAGGATGTTCTGCATCGACCGAAACAACTGGTAGTCAGGGAATAAATTGGAATAATATGTGGTATGTCAGTCCGTAGCCTTATTTATGGATTTTTGCTATAGTGACTACATACTTTTGTTCCAAATTATCTGAATATTTGTCGTCAATTTAACCTATTTACGGTAATTGATGTGAATTACATAGCATGCTTTTTGTTAGCCTACAGACGCAACATATAATTCTAATTAGACATGAATTATCATATCGTATGTTTGGTCAGTTGTGATCTAACATAACGCCGTAATCAATCAATTTAATATCTTTTTCGACTATGATTACGGTTATGGTGCTATGTTTGGTTACGTCTAATTGATTCTTAACCTTTTTCAATGCACTTTCACTCAATTGAAACCCACTGCCTTGATCTTAGTGCCTGGTTTCCTATGATTAATCCATGTACATGAACTCGTTCTGATTGCATCTAAATAGCGCCTAATAGTCCTCTAACCTGGTCTTAGAGTTTTCAAGAATGAAGAACGCAAAGATTTCAAGTGTAATATTTAAAAATTCTAATCAGTTTCACCTTTTTAAGCAGTGCTTTAAGTTCTAAAGTTTAGGGTTAAAAAATAAACATTGCGTTCCTTACTGATTTCAAACATTTTGTTTTTTTTCTGTTTTCTTTAAATATTTTTAAAATAAAATTACATTTATCGTTGGTCTGTGGTTTAGTTGTGTTTTCTTTGTTTTTTATTCAACGGAAATTTCAATCCACTCATGTGCGATAAGTGAAGTTTGCGGTTGAGTGTCCCCAACAAAATAAAATCACCAACAAACCGGCATATATATACATACATAAATAAAAAAAACTTGCAATTGCATTAAAATGCATTTCTTTCTACATTTCTCTCATTATAAATTAAAATGTTTTTAAAAATAAATTTTTATCGTAAATTAAAATATAAAAAAAAATAATATCAAGCTTTTTTAATTAAAAATAATATTGACTAAAAGGAAATAATTAGAGCTATAGAATTTTTTTATATATCTTTAATGAGGAATTTAAAGAGATAATCTTAATATATTTATTTTTTTAAGATCCTATTTTCATCGTTAATTTAAAGTGTTTCTTTAATCCAGTGTAAACCACTCGTAAAGAAAAAAACCTGTTAAGCTAACATTTTAAATAAAAACTTGTGCGCACTACGACCATTAACAAAAAACTGTGAACAGTTATTTTTAAGTGGATTTCAACAAATTTTGGACTGAACTTAACTAATTAATAATTTTTCTTTTATGTTGAGTACATACTGTGTTTTAATTTCCAATGGTTTAGGTTGTAGGAATACTTTCAAATGATAAAAATTTGCTTTAATTATTGTGATTTTGAGTAACAAACAAAATTGCAGAATATGTGGTTAAAGCAATCCAAGTTACATGTATGTAACAAAATTAGACACTATTTTTTCCCTTTATTTTATTCCTCTATAGAGCATAGGCCTTAGACAAAATTATCTTTTTTTCTTAAATAAGACCACCACCCAGGGGATGAATCCTACTCATGCAGTGCATTGTGCTGGTACTAGGAAAATAGGTTGTCGGCCGGAAAATAGGGGGAGTAGTGTTTATGTACGTTCGATTTAAATTTATGTCGTAAGTGGCGGGAAAGACTTTCCGTGTAAGATTATTCCACAAACAAAAAGTGCGACTAAAGAACGAATTCTCCCTATAGTGCTTTGTGCGATTCACTGAACTATCAATTACAAATGGATGCGAGGTGCGGGAAATACGAGTACGTAAGGGATATATGATTACAAGAAATTAGTTCCTTAATTTCTTCAGAACACATTCCGTTATAGCCGTTTTGCGACAATGCTCTAATAAATCGATAGAGTTGGCTACCCTATCTCATTAATGAGTACCGTCGTCCCCTCTTGTACGCGGCCCATACATGAGAGTTTTATTCCATTTTGGGTCGGATATAGGTCTTATAATTTTTAAAAAACCGAGGGACCTAAATGCTTTTTTTGACACTTGGAATATGTCATCATTCCAACGAACGTCGCAGTGAATTCTCATGTCCAGAACATCACGAGTATCTGATTACCCAATATCTATATTACCCATAGACACAAATAACAACACACTACCATTTTTGTGTGTTAAAAACAACATTCGATCTTGCGTGCCTTACAATCGACCCTGTTCACACTACCCAACTCGTAGATTTTCATCAGGTCACTTGTGAGTGTATCGTTCATATTCATCCTTTTCGTTCCAATCTCCATGAAGCTAGGCCTACGATCAAAAGAATATGAATGACAAATGTTAATGTCATATGCAAAAGAGATGATAGGATTAGAAGTGAGAAGAAAATCCTTAAAAAATATTAGCAAAAGAGTAGGAGAAGGAACAGAACCATGCGGTACCCATGAGTTTATCCTGAATACGTCGGATGAGACTCAATCTATAATCACTCTTATAGAGCGATCTCTGAGAAAGCTCGATATGAATCGAAAGAAGTGACTACCAACACTAAAAGTTTCGAAATAAGAGCCTCACGCCAAACTCTATCAAACGCCTTGAATCCAGAGCCACAGTCTTACTCTCGCCAAAACCATGAATAGACCTGTTCCACTAGAACGGCTCTTTCAGAAGTCATGCTAACGATTTCTAAGCAAATCGTCATACTTCAAATATCTCACAAGGTGGTGATTAATCATACTCTACATAATTTTAGAAAGTGCGGAACACACTACTATTGGGCGATAGTTCTCACGACTACTAGTCTCCCACTTTTTAGGGATTGGCGTTACTTTAGCAACCTTCCACCAAGATGGAAAAATATCCACTTGGTATGACGCACTGAAAAGGTAAGCTAATGGACGTGCAGGTGTCGAAGAGCACTGCTTCAAGTGCAGTACTGGAATGCTTTACGGCCCAGAAGACTTGTTAACGTTGAGATTTGGAAGGATTTTTTTTTTCAGCACGGGCTCAAAAGCATATACTGGGCATAGCAGGTTCGGACAATGGTTGAACGCTCTCCTGCAAGTAAGAATTACTTGCAAGCAGTTCAGCCGAAAGATATGCCTTTTTCACCGGACAGAAACCTAACTAGCGCTGTTCTTTAGCTTTTTAAATATATATTTTGATTTCTTCCCATGTTTTGTTTAATACTCTTACATCTATCTGTATTGTTCTTCGCCAAGAGTGCGCAGGCCAGCTTCTCCTTCTTGTTCTGACTTACGGTTTAAGATCCAGTGCAGTTCTGGATGTTCTTTTGATGGCCTTTCGGAGTGTAGTTGTGGTTACTCAATTCATTTCCATTTTCTCTCATGATTTGGTTTGTGATGGAGGTTTCTTTGGTTTTCTTTCAAAGTTCTACATTATTAACTATGTTTGTTCAAAATATATGGCATATAATTTTAGAAATTTTTAATTTTCTGCATGGTTGTGTTTGCAATCACTCAATTCTCACTTCCATAAAGCAGCGCTGCTTTTACACATGCATTGAAGATTTACGACTTGGTGTGGAGACAAATGACTCGTACGAAATCAAGATGTTAATCACTTTTGTGAGTATAGTTGTGTTTCTTAGGGCTTTTCATATATCACTAAGTTTAATTGTATCAAAAGCCTTGGCAAAATGTAGGAATACCGGATAGAAAGGAGAGGGCAATACGCAGCGTATTGGGCTGGAACCAGAAGTTAGCTTCTTCATCACGTAAATCTTACTCAACAGATTCCAATCGATTGTACATTATTGCTGCCATCATCTCTAATATAGAGTTTAGGATAGTTTTACCTCTCCACTTGTTATAATCGTTTAGGTGGCCATTTTTAATAAATTTAATAATCATACCTTTTAACCAATTAATTGGAAATATTTTGCCTTTTGTGGTGAATGGCTGAACCAATTCAGTTTAAGCTATAGGGCCAATTTGTAGAATTTTGTCCGCTATATTGTCCTCGTCTGGTGATTTGTTTCTCTTCAGTGAGGTGAGTGCGTCCATGATCTCATCTAAACTAGGCGAATTGACGTTTATCACACTATCAGATGCCGTTTCAATCACAAAAACTTACTCTTTACTGTGGATTGCCGGCCAAAGAGATCATCGCTCCATACGAGTATTTCTTTTTGAACGATTTTAGGCTGATTATACAATGAATGGTAACAACATCGAATTATTAAAACTCTATTTTAGTAACAATGTTTTTACGAAATGGATCTATTTCTTGACTACCAAATTCATTCGATTTGACGCCACCATAACTCATGCTACACATGACATAATAGCAAAAGTTGCTAAAAAGGTTATCAAAATTGATTTGATGGGACTGCCGACTGCATTAGTACAATAAAAGTTTATTTTGAAGTACTGCTATCTATGTATTTTTTCTAACTTCCTGGCAACCAAAAGAACTATTCATTTATTGAGATCGATAATGAATCTAACCAATTTCGAATACGCCGTTATAAAGTGATTTTACCCAATATTTTTTAACTAAACTTGCAACATGTATCGGAACGTTGTCATAATGGAAGAGGACTTTCCTCAATTAAATTAATTGTATTCTGGTCCTACAGGACATTACCTTAGATATTCATTGGACTAAATGACGTAAATGACTTCAAATGATTTTGATCAATTGAACATATTCTGAATAGCAAACGATGTGCTTTAGCAGCGCTTTTTTCAAATTCAATAACAAGAAGAAAAGACCTGCCAAAAAAGCTTTGTTGGCATAAATATCGAAACTTTATAAGCAAAAAATAACATTATTCTTTACACAGTGTCGTTAAATGACTAAGTGAGAATAAAGGACACCAAAATCCCTTTTTTTAATATTTATGTATTATTTGCATTTAAAAATATTAAAAATTTTAAATAGAACTTCAAGCATTTGCTAATGAAATATTTTAAGTCATTTAAGAGAAGTAATTTACAACCAAAAATGTTTTTTAAATTCACATAAATTATAATAAAAAAAATATTATGCCGTTATGCGCTACTGGTATTTTAAATGTTGGAAACCGCGAAAAATGTCAATAAATTCTTTAACTATCACCATATTTTCTAAGCAATAAAAAAAAAGAAACAAAAACATCCTAATAATGTTATCTAGTCATTCATTCAGATGGTCGGTTGGTTGGTCGGTTCATTGGTCGGTCGTTCATTATGGCTGTTCTTATCTCGAACATTAAAAACTAACAATTATAAATTATGCTCATTTAATTGTTGCAAAAACTAACCATAAAACACACAATCAAACACGTACACCACTTGAAATACAAGGATGCAATTGAAAGTCCGACAATCATAAATTAATTTTTAATGTTGCAACAATAGTCAGCAAGAGCTAACAGAAGTAGAAGAAGAAGCAGAAGATAAAAATATGTTGCATATAAAACTAATGATGCCATTTAAATCAGAAAACAAAAAAATGAAAAATAAAATAAACAAACAGTTAAAGCTCTTAACCCCATTTAACTTTTTTTGCATTTGTTTTCTTTTTCTCTGGCAACATTTTGTGGCAATTGTAACGTTGCATGGTTTTACAACAGGACTTTATAAAAAGCAAAGATGTTGCAAATTGTGGAATCGTCATCTACAACGATGTGGAAAGATTGCAACATAGTGTGAGTGGGAGTTTTATTATGAAAATGTTCAAAATTTATTAAAAGAAAGAGAAAAATTAAAGCAAAATTTGTTGTTAAAGATGAATAAGAAAACTATAAACAATCCCATTAAAATTGTTTTATTTCTATTGATAACAGAAGCTTAAAAGAAACAATTTGTTTGAAAATGATTTTACATTAATAGGCGATATCTTGAGAAAACAAGCATTCATTTTAAAAAAATCGTCCAATAGGCTTACTCAATACTCGTGGTTTCTAATTGTATGAGGAACGTTAATCGAAATTAAAAAAAAAACAAATATTGAAATTGCTGTTATGCCATCTTGATCGAACGATACCCTATGCAACAAAATCACTTAAAATATTTCTGAACCTAACTTTGCCCATTTTGAGTTCTTACAATTTTTGTATTAACGTTAAAATAAAATAAAATTTTACAGTCACTGAACTGTGTAGGGTAAAAAACCACTGAACTGTATAGGGTAAAAAAGAAAACAGGGTTTACTGCATATTTTTCAATGAGTACGGTAAGTAAAAATGTTCTTAATGTTCTGCATTTAATTCTTTAATTACGTTGTACGCTACTTGTACTTGTTTTATTTAGCTATACTCGTTTACTCGTATACTCGTTTCTTAATTTCATATACTGTTTGTTACAGAAAAAGATGTACACTGCATTCGTTAAATGTGTGTATTACAAAAAGTTCATCATTTTTTCTTACACTATACACTATACACTATACACTATACACTATACACTATACTCTATACATTATACACTATACACTATATAGTATACACTATACACTATACACTATACACTATACACTATACACTATACACTATACACTATACACTATACACTATACACTATACACTATACACTATACACTATACACTATACACTATACACTATACACTATACACTATACACTATACACTATACACTATACACTATACACTATACACTATACACTATACACTATACACTATACACTATACACTATACACTATACACTATACACTATACACTATACACTATACACTACACACTATGCACTATACACTATACACTATACACTATACACTATACACTATACACTATACACTATACACTATACACTATACACTATACACTATACACTATACACTATACACTATAGACTATAAACTATACACTATACACTATACACTATACACTATACACTATACACTATACACTATACACTATACACTATGCACTATACACTACACACTATACACTATACACTGCGCACTACACACTATACACTAATGTGTCTGTGTATGTATGGTATGTACTCTAAATAAATATGTCTTTTAAAATATAATGAGTATATGGAAAGCTTTACAAAATCCATAAAAATCAATAACAAAATTCTTAGAACACCTAAAGTTATGCTACAGAAACGAAACACGTAAAATAGTCTACAAGACAAAAACCTATGCGACAAAAAAGAATAAAGTAAAAATATTTGGAAAAGATACAATGTTTTTAATAGATGCTATCGAGTACAACAGGAATCTGATTTAGAAATTTTCGTAACACCTCCAAAATCTTGAGGCACTTATAAGTTAAAAATTTAGCTAAATATTAACCGATTTAAGATTCCTTGCGGATTTGGAACGATGCGGAATAGACCTATTAAATGGCGTTTACTTTACTTAAAAAAACTTCAGGAATTTGTGTGTATTTATTTTTTAGGTGGCTGTGGTGTAGTGGTTAGAGTGCCGGAAGACAGCTCACATAACCCAGATTTGAGCCCTAGCAGAGGATTTTAAGAAAAAAAAATATTTTGCGGCTTTCGAGTATTTCGTTGAGAACCCGAACCATCATCCTGGAACGGAATACAGTAGGCTAATTTCTTCTTAGCTTGTAACAAGAAATGATTAACGAAACTGAAGCAAGTCAAAATAATAATAATGGGCAGGAAAATACAGAAAATTTGGCACAAGAACAGGACGAGTGTTGCGTAATGAAATGTACGAACTCTTCGGGAAGCATCAAGGCTTGCACAACCAGAAAATCAAATGTTGGCGTGCGGAATCGAAGTCCAGGGGTAAACGAAATGAGGTGGAATGACAATGAGGAACTTATCATGAAAACCAATTCGGATCTTGTGATAATGGCCCGATTTAAGAGTAGAGTAGAACGACACGTTACCATTGTGGAGTGCTATGCCACAACGGAAAACACTGAAGAAACTAGGAAAGATCAATTTTACACAGAGTTAACATTCACGCTCACTGAAATTCGAAAAAGTGAAATCATCATTCTCCTTTGTGATTTCAACGCGAAGATAGGTAGCGACAACACTAACATCCGATCCACGAACACACGGTTATAGAGTCAGGAATAACAACGTAGAGCAACTAATAGAATTGTGTCAGACATTTCAACTAGTCATAGGTGGCTCCATCTTTCCGCATAAGGAAATACACAAAAATACCTGGATATCCCCGAGTGGCAATGCACGCAATCAGATAGACCACATATGAGTAAGCAGAAGATGGAGAAAATCTTTATTGAACGTCAGAAATAGGAGAGGAGCCGACATCAGCAGTGACCACGAGCTCATCACTGGTAAAATCAAGACCAAATCAAAAGAAAAGAAAAATCATCAGGCACACAAGGCGAAGGCTGCTCTACCTACAGAAAGTCTAGAATAAAGCAACCATGTACGCATTAACCTTGACAATCCATAAACGACTACCAACAAACAAACACCACTCATGGGAAGATATCAGAGCAATATATAATCAAGTCGCAGAGGAAACATTGTGTGTAGTGCAACTACATAGAAAGACTTGGATATCTGATGACACTTGGAGCCTAGTTTCTCAAAGAAGGGAACTGAATAGCAACAATAACTTGAAGCAGCAATATCATCAACTGGCGAAATAAGTAAAGAAAGCTGCAAGAAGACACAGAATAGTTCCTGGAACGACTGGCAACGTCAGTTGAAGAAGTAGCTGCTCAGATTAATTAAGAAAACTATCCCACACGATTAACTATCTCAGTAAACGAAAGTGCAATAGGAGCTAAGCTATTGCTAGTCGAAATAGTACACTAATAACGAACAATGATGCACAAACACAGAGATGGAGAGAACATTTGAAGGAAATTAATAACGTCACAAACACTACTGAGGACAGCGAAACGGTTGAGAACAGCGATGAGTAAAACAATCTAAGAACATCACGCAACCCCCCAATCTGAATGAGATAAAAAAGGCGATTGGCTTTTGGTTCTTCACAACGGTTACGTCAGCCAACCATTCCACACCAATGCTGAAGTCAAACAAGGACTATCACTTTAGCTATTCACCATCATGCTGGATGACATAATGAATAAAATCTGTTTCAAAAGAAAAGGGATAACATGGAGTCTCTCACGCAAACTCGTAGACTTGGACTATGGCTTCGCTCGCATAAGATTTCCAATACGCAGTCGAAACCTAAAAAGATTTGCTCGATATATATCAAGAAAACCAAGGCCATGAGAATAAACAATACTAGCACGGAAAACATTATGCTACAGGGTAAACCAGTCGAGTATGTAGATAGCTTCTGCCATTAACTAAAATGACTGAAAACAGCGGCGCAGAAACAGATGTAGATAACAGACTCAATATAGCGAGAGCGGTATTTGAACGACTGGAGTCAGTATGGAGAAGCTCACATATATCCAGACAGACTAAGCTAAGAATACTCAACTCATGTGTTAAATCAGAATCATATAGAGAATATTCTGGCCTAACGCCATAAGTAATACAGAACTGTGGAACATGACTAACGAGGAACCCATACTGAAACAAATAAGGAAAAGAAAATGGGGATGGATCGATCACACTATTCGCAAAACTCCAGATAGTATCGCCAGAATGTCTCTCGAGTGGAATCCTCAAGGCTTAAAAAATCGTGGTCGACCAAAAAACACCTGGAGACGCACAAATACAACAGAACAATTTAACATGGAAAGAATCAAAGTTAACAGCGATAAACCGTGTTAGATGGAGATGATTTGTGCTCCCAAGAGGAGTAATGGAAAATGATATTAACCGATTTAAGATTCTTTGCGAATTCAGGAAAAGTTGGAATAGATCTTTAAGATGGATAGATCTTTGACTTAAGTTAACTTGAGAAATCAAGCAAACACATTTTTATCTAATTTTGACAAGTTGAAATTGAAAAAATCGTAGAATTTTTTATGAACTGTTTTAATCTTTTTAACGCCACCTCGTAAACACATGTTCGCTAAACACAAAAAAGTTATTGTTTCCCGATTTATGGGAAATATTTTTATATAATCCAAGTATCCAGCAAAGTATAAAATAATAATTTTATTTTCATAAAAGTAAAGACAAGAACCCTTAAAGCTCTGTTAAATAGTATTGTTGTGTTATTAATTTGAAAATTTTATTTTCGTTTTCATAATTCACAAGATGTCTTACAATGAACCAACACGTTATACTCGACGTGTATGATTGTCTATTAGCGAGTTAATGATTCTATTTAACGATAATGTTTATTAAAAATAATATTTTTCATTTCTTTGACGCTGTTAATAATACTTAATAAACAAATACATAAAACAGAAAAAAACTGCATAAGAGATATGTTATGCGATACTACTAGAAAACATTGTTTAAAAAAAAAATTACTGATAAGTAGGAATATGATTTGAAAAAAAAAGCGTTGAAGACACTAATAATGACTTATGACATGATCTTCATTTACGTGATTTTCGTAAATAAAATTATTTTAGTTTTTATTTTCAGAGAGAAATTATGCTATTGATCAAACTGATATTAGATGTTGTTAATGGGAAAGGCGTTGTTAGTCATGGCGTTGTGTTAAAGACAATGATGATGATGATGGTGTTGCTGATGATGTGTGATGATAAGTGTTGCAATTAGTATTTATGCTCATCATATTTCTTTTTTAAATGAAGTAATAAAACAATTTAAAATTACAATTAAAGTGTTTTTTTTTCTATGAATTTTTGCAGAAGAAAGAAAACTTTTAATTATTAAATAATTGCATTTTAAGTATTTAAATGGAAAATTTTGATGAGAAAACAAGTACCAATATGAGAAACTTCATATAGAGAGACTATTTAATTTCTTCCAATTTAACTCTATCGTAGCACAGCCAGATAACAAGATAAAATTTCAGATGTTGGTTATAAAAGGGTTGGCTATAAGCAGGGTTTATATAGTAATTCAAATATGCACAAATGAGAATAATATTTGAAGTAGAAGTTTGATCTAAATTCTGATAAAATTAATTTTATTTACATTATCTTCTGATTAACTGGTAAATCCTAACATGGTAGACATTTGCTCCCGTGAGGTTTTCATTCCCGTCGAAGGGAAAATTACAATCGTGAATTTCCCATGAAATTTTTGTTCTCTTTTCACAAGCTATCATTTTACGTTGAATGCTAACAAAAATAAATAAATAAAATTTTTGAATATTTATTGAAAAATAAAATGATTACACAAAAAGTGGCAACATTTTTTTGGGAAAGTCAAGCAATTAAACAGTTATCACGGTTAGGCGGTAAAATGTAATAACAATTAATCGAAATAAAAACAAACTCCTGCAAAGCAAATAAAAGTTGAAATAGAAGAAACAACAACGTTAATTTTTTTCCAGCAAGACGAATGGAAAGAAACTGATGACTCTGGCCGAACAGTTACAATTGGAAAATGGCCAAAAAGGAATAACAAGAAGAAAAAACCAAAAGTGTTTATTAATCGCGATGATATACCCATTGAAGAAATTCTATCAAATAAAGTGAAAATGCCGCAAAACAAAAACCTGCGTTTGATTCATGAAGAGCAAGATGAGGAAGGATATAATGCCACATTCGCTATTGGCGTTGAATCCGATAGCTCTGAAGATGATGCTGACGCTGATGCTGACAGAAAAAAAAAACATTTTCTTTGCATTTTATAGTAAATTACATATCAAATAAAATTGAATAAATCGTTAAACAATAAATGCAACTCCCCAGCAAAAATTATGTGAACACATTTATGGGAGTAGGGAGTCAGGAGAATTTTTACAGTGCTATCATTCCCAACTGATTGACTAGAAAAGCGGAAAGCATTTCATGGGAAAAATTATCATGATTGCAGTTATGGGAAATGGGAAAACATTTACGATGGGGTTGAAGATAAACAAGATTTCTGAGCCAGATGCTATACCAGTAATTTGCTTTTTCTGCTTATATCATGAGGATCTTTCCCTTGTCTTAAATTATTTTTGATATTTCTCAATGTTTTTCTCCTTCTTTCGCAGATAACAGTAATCTTTTTCATTCGTTTTCTTTTGATTGAAGGCTTAGACTTTTAGAAAGTGACTAAATAACACAAATTGAGAAATATGAATAATACACCTACAAGTGTCAAATCGTAAATCTCCGAGTAAGATTGTATGAACAGAATCGACTTAATTTTACTCAAATTCAATTTTATTTTTTTTTTTGTGTTATTGGTGTTAGGATAGGATAGATATAGGGTTGCTATATGGCTTTGATTTCGCTTGATTTACAAGATTCTAGAAAAAAATAGTTTCTTAAGATTTTGTTACCCAACAGTTTTTTAAGTTTTATTGAATGAATTAATAACATAAAGCGTTTTAAATGTATTTGTTTCCTAGCTTAGTTTATTCAAAATATTGTTACGTTTTAACCATTTTAAAATGCTTAAGTTATTTTTAAATTGCGTCAAAATAAAATAAACGCCACTTTGTCGTTGTTTTACCGTTTTTATTTTCTCACTTTATCTTTATAGAGTTTGTCTTAATACAGCAACTTAACGAGCCATAACCGCCAAAAAAACGTAAGCGACAAAAAACAAATTTTTAAAGAGAAGGTTTTTTTCAATATTTTTGTTCTAGAGTAGTACATAAGACTCTTTTGTTTTTGCTGTAAAATCACAAAGGTACATTTTAGAGCTACAAAATTTTGTATGCTGGTGGGAATGATCGAATACTATCGATTTTTATCAAAAAGCGAAAATCGATAATCATGGCGCTTACGTCTTTTTGGCGGTTATGGCTCGTTAATATTCGTTTATACAACACATTTATTTACGCATAAACACGACTTTATTTAATGACAGCAAAACTGTAACTATGTCGGCGTAGTCAAGGCAGGCTCCTTATATACTTCTGTGCGAAAAATAGATTAAATTGCGTTGTGCAAGCCTCGGAATGTTTTCCAAGAAAATAAAGTTCTTTTATTTTTCGCAAAGCACATCTGCTTGTAATGGATTTTAGTTAATTTATTGTATTGTTATGAAAATAAAAATGCCTAAAAGAAAACACACATCAGCGCATTTAAAACTATATTGTGGGATTTTGGTATATTTGGTAATTATGTGTCACCCTACCAATCCCGTACTTATTTGCGTTATCTGGCAGCACTACTAATTCAACAATCTTTAAGTTACATTTGAATTAACGGATATAAAATAGAGGATATGAGATATTTCCGGAAAGCTGTTATATTAAGATAAATTGGATAAAAGTTATAGTTTAGTAAATAAGAAAATGTAAGCAACAACAAAATGGTGTTTATTTTAATTTAACGAAATTTAGTCGAACTCGAACGTTCTAAAAAGTTTAAAAAGTAACAGTATTATCTAGTGAATGGCCCAATGCATTACAGAGAGAAATCGTTCTTCGAAAAATTCCATTACTGCAGCTATTTTAATTTATATTTCAGCCCAATCTATGGACAGTACAAAATGTGACTTCCGATTTCCGATTGTCTGAAAGATAATCAATGTGGAAACGCTACTATATTAAGAGACTTGGTTGCGAATATTACATAGAGTATTTTTTACCACTAACAGCTGTACATAGCGCGCAAATAGCAGTCGTATTTTTTTACTGCTTTTACAACTTCAGGTTTTAAGTTGGGAGTTGTTAGGTTGTTTGCATAAATAGACTTACAGTACTCTTAAAGAAAATAATCAAGATTTAAGGAAGAAACTGGTCCATTTCCTGAACAACATTATTAGTAATATGACGTTTCAATAATTTGTGAGATATAACATATGGCTGAATCCACAAGTTATCATTGGAGCACACGTTAATAACGTACACGATACAGCAGCATTAAAGCTCTTGAATTTATAAGAAAAAATTATATATGCTACATATTTAGATTGACTTTAGAGGTCTCGTGGGAGCGGATTCCTGATAAGTTTCAGGATCCTTTCGTCTTGTACACCATGGAATGGAAACATAGCACTTTTTGTTATTGAGCAATGCATCTTGCTCTAAAAGAGCTGAAGATGTTTCTTGATCTTTTGTTGACCAATTGGAACTCCAAACTTAAGTAGTACAACCAGTAGTGAAATGTCACTTTACCGTTTTTAAGTGTTACATTAATATCTGTTGATATAATAAATTTTTAAGAGCAAAAGTTATTTTAAAATACAAAGTGATCAAACAACACTTAATTCGTCTTTGATCGATTTGAGTTCTAAGCAATAGATTTATTAAAACACTTTCTAATAACTGCCAAGTTAAATTCATATCATTTTCATATAAATTTTATTTTATTTTTTTTTTTGTCAACTATCAATTACTTAGTTAGATAAATGAAAATGGAAAACTTCTTCTTTGAAAAAGAGAGTTGATTTTTTCACTATTTTTCTCCATAGTTTTTGCTTCCCATTTCACTGATTATTCCTCGACATTTTAAAGCCAAGAAGGCTGCTGTAGTTACTGCTTTCTTAGTGAAATGATTAATGACCTGTTTGATCTTAAAAACAGCAGGCCATTTTTTAACCGAAAGTGGGCATGTCTTTAGGAAAAATAAACAACAAAAACAAGAATAAAAATAAATTTTAAAATGTAGTTAAAAATTGCAAAAAAAAATACGAAAACAAGAAATGAAAGAACTCTTTCGAAACAGTGTGAATGATGATGCTCCAACTGAAACAAGTTAAGAGTTAAACTACAAGTTCTTGAAAAGAATAGCTAAAGAGGAGAGTTCAAGGCCCATAAATTAAATACTTAATTAACACGGATGTGAACAAGTTACCAATGATACTACCAGCAGCAACAATAACAACAAGAACAAAAGCATTAATATTAACACTGACATTTTAAAAAAATAATAATAAATGAGTGAAAAAAAATTGAAAATTAGAAGAAGAAAAAAGTAGAGAAAAGATAACAAACAAATCCTAAGAAAGTGTGTCAGAATACAAAAGAACTATTTTTTTTCTAGTTTGCAGCAAAATCAAATGTTTACAGTGAGAGTGATTTTAAGTTTGAAAAGAAAAAAAGAAGCCAACTGCCTTATAAATTCTTCTAGAAATACAGAAAGTAGAAAAATAAAATGCAAAAATTCATTTGCTGCTGATATGCATGAAAATATGCAGCATTTCCATCTGCAAAAAAAGCTGCGAAAAGAATCTTCTCTAGAGTGTTGAAAATAGTGGCAGTAAAAACAACAAGTAAAAGCCAGAAAAAACTTAAATCTAAAGAGGTGTGCAAAACAGGTGTCATGTTAAGTTAATTGCCAAACGGAATGTTCACAAAAAAATAAAATAAAAATAAAAATAAAAATAAAAATAAAAATAGATAAAGTAAAACAAGCAGCTCTATGATTAGAGAGCATTCAACAAGTTGCAGCTGAACAAACTGCTGCAATGATAAAACTATAAAATTGTGGCCTTAGCCACACTTCTAGCACTTTATCTTCTTCGTTTTTTCTGTAACTTCAAAATGACTTTGGTTTTATAAAATTGAAATACAATTAACCTGGTTACGAACAAAAAACATACTTGTAATATCTGATCCTAAAGCTTTAGAACTTATAAACGATGCCGTTTTTTTTGTTTTTTTTTTTTGCAAATAAACTAGAAAACTTAAGACTCATCATCTACACTGAAAAAATTCTTAAAAAAATATATAAAAAATATAGATAAAACAAAGAATATGTTAAAAAGCTAAAAGAATGATCAAAAAGACAGACAAAAGGTACAAGTACGAGGAGTTCATCAAATTTACTTTTAAAGCTGTTGTCTTCGTTTGTTTATTTAGACGAAAAAAATATTAGTTTTAGGAAAGACTATACCAGAAAACGTTCAATTTTAGTTCTTTTTATTTCATAATTTTATAGAAAAGTAGAGTACTTAGCGGCAGACACAATCAGCCGCATTCTAGCATATAACATTTACTTGAATTATGTATGTATGTATGTATGTATGTATGTATATGGTATAAATTAGTGTTTTAAGATTAACACCCATATATTAGTTCACTCAATAAGTCCGTAGGATGACACATAGATGGCGTTACTAGAATTTTATCCATATGATTTTTATTTAGTACTAACCTACGTGTATGCATTTCTCAGCAATATGACTTCTAATTCGTGAGTCAGCAGTGGATGCCCACATGAGGTTGTTATTTCAGAAAACATAAAAAAATCTACAAATTGGTTATCAACGATCGCTAATTGAAGGTGCACGAGCTAGCTGACATTGTAAAGATATCAGACGGTAATATTTTACCATTTGGGTATACGACAGCTCTATGCAAAGTGGTGCAGCGTGCGCTCACAAATCATACCTCAAATCGATAAAACGATCGAATTGCTTACCAACCCATCGTATTCTCCAGATTTAGCCCACAGCAACTTTTTCCTGTTTCCAGATCTCAAGAGAATGCTTGCTAGAAAAAAATGTAAGTCAAATGATGAAATAATTGCTGTAACTGAAGCCTATTTTGGCGAGAAAGAGAAATCGTACTATAAAAGTGCAATCGAAGAGTTTGAAAATCGCTATACTCGTTTAATCGCCCTCTAAGGCAACTATGTTAAATAGTTAAAATTGTCAATTTTTTTTGTATTTTCTTAATTATCCTACGGACTTATAATATTAAAAATGAGTTTTGTATGTATTTTATTTAAATTTTTTCAAACAAAATTTTCTTCAAATAGATTTCAAATACAATCTGTTTAACACTCGTATAAGCCTAAAAATATAAAATTATTTTTTTTAAATCTCCAAAAAAAAATTTTTTTACACGACAAATAAAAAAAAAGTGTTTTCTTTCTTTCTATGTGTTAGTAAGGAATTTAAATTTAACTATTTACTTTCAAAGTTCTAGATCCATTTAAACAAATTAATATTGTGCTCATCTGCACAGGAAAAGCTTTAAACCAATATATCTTTTCAAAGTCGGTGCAGTAGAACGGGCGTTAACGGGATACAAAGAAATGTGTTAGCCTGTTAGTTAGATATCGAAATGTAGTTAATTTAACCCTAAGACGAATAATGTATCAGCTGCGATATATCGAAATTTATTTTTATATATTTATTTATTTATTTTTATATTATAACACTTACGATCGGATCGAACTATCGACCCATGCGCTCACAGACTAACACAATACCCAATAGCTTGGCGGGCACCCAGTTTTCTGCACAATTTTCTTTTGGCAAAACATTTTTAATTCTATAATATTGGTATTATTTCCTGATATGTTGGCAATAAATTTCTCGTATAATCGTTTAAAGTTTTTTCTAACTATTAATTGAAGAAAATGTGTGTTTTTTTTTTAGATTGAGTATAACGTTGCGATGAAGGCAGTGAGAAATCGGTGGCTTATCTGCTTTATTTATGTGCGGGTCTGTACAGGATTGCGCAGTTTTTGAACATGACTGGCTGTATATAAGCGAGCAGTTTTTTTTATTCTTTTTTTCTTTTCATCAGCTGATGGTAGATCGACGCTAATTGTGGCACTTTTTAGCCTCAGTTTTTTTTAATGCGATTTTATTTTACCACAACGTCAAAGTGGAGATAATTGTCTGTCTGTTTCGAGGATATCAATTTAGGTAAACCACCAACCAGGTGCAGAATAAAAAAAAGAGAAATTTAATTGGTAAAACTTTGCATTATTAAAACCTAAGGAAGGCTTAGGCAGTGGCAATGCTGCTTTATTTGACAACCGACTTAACAGATGCTAGTTGCTCTTTGCTTAATTTGATTTAACATTTCATTATGGTTAGACTTACATTAGAGCAACTCTTGCAATGTGTTGAATTTTTTTCAAAATAGTAGTTCTGTTCGTTATACTGCAAAAATTTGTTCTCAGCTGAAGCCGAGTCGATAAGCAGAATTGTCGCATATGAATTGAGGTTAATTACTGTTTGGTGAACTTTATGGGCTGGCGTAGTCATTGGTCATATGTCTCCAAAAACAATGATTGTCAGAACGTTGCTGTCAATGGTGAATAATGGGGAACATGAATGGTATACGGACATGATTAGAAATTTGTTTCGCACCAATTAGCTGGCATTAATCTAGCTGACCTGTGATGGAGCCACATGCCACACAGCGTGTGCTACAATTGATTTTGCTCAAAAAAATTTTTGATGAAAGAGTAATTTTACTTAATGGTCCTATTAATTGTCCACCCAGATCGTATTATTTACCCCATTGAACTGCTGGAAAATTACAATTGTACTGCTGGAAATCAACAGCCGAAGAGTTATAGGCAAAGTACGGCCGCATATACTGTAAAAAGTTTGTGAAAACTGATATTCCAGTGGCCGAGGCCGCCATATGGCTGAAATCATATTTAAACATTAGTTTTATAAAATCTTCTATCCAACAAAGCTCGTTTCATTGATATTCAAAATATATTTGTTTGTCTCATTAAGATTTAAACTTGTGTAACTGTAAAAAAAACACCCGATACTATGGTAAGTCACAACACAATCATATACCAAAAAATGTCATCAGGACAGCAATATTCGATAGAATTCATAGACTGATATTGGACAATCGGAGAATAAATGTGAGTGAGACTTTTACTATCTAAACCGAGCAGATACGTTATATTTTGCATGAATATTTAAGTGTACAAAAGGTAACCGTTTGTTGGATGTCGTGATCGCTTATAAACCATAAACCTAAATAAATTAAAATTCAGGTTAGTGTTTTGCAATATCCATATGAAATTAGCGTGCGCTTTAGCTACTTCGCAAATATGGATCCATTACAAGAACCAAAAAGAAAATCAAAACGTTCTGCACCTAAGGAGACTAAAGTGAGATGAAATACATCAAACGGCACGAAATTATCAAGCTTATTTACTTTCCGCATAGGGATGATTATGGTTAAGATCAGTCCATATTAATACATGTCCTCAGGTAACCTATTGACAATATTTGCCTCAATTTAGATTAAATTAATAACAAATAGATCTATATTCCTCGCTTGCTGCCACGAACATTTTTCAAAATCAGAACAATTTTGAAACCGAAAACATTTGCTAATTGGAGTTTAAATAAAATTGGTCGATAAAGGAATCTTATGAGTAAAGTTTGGTAAGAATGCACTTTAATCATTAAGAATATTTATTGAAGAAATTTTTTTTGTGACAAATTTGTCTGTTATTACAACTTTAAAAATTGTTATAGTTGTAGGCATGTTTGATAAAATTAAAATCTGTCATTATTCACTATTGTGTTGATTTTATAAACTTACTTCTTTATATTTCTATAAACTTTAAAGCAACGAATTTCCTACTTCCACCACCCAATATTAAATCATAGAGACAAGATGGCATAACTGATATGTTTGCAGGCCAAATAAAAACCGAAAATATTAAAAGTGAATATGGAAACAAGTGTTAAACATGAAGTATAAAGATTTTTTAAGCTACCGGACAAAAACCCATCTATAGAACATTATTTTTTCACTTTTGGTAAAAAAGAAGAAAAAACAAAACAAAACTTAAGCAAAGCAATAATCGTCAGCCATGAAAATTCTTAAAAGAAAAAACTATTACGGCCTATGAAAGAACACAAAGAGCAGAAGAAAAAACCAGCACTTGTTGCCAATAAAAACTCATTAATCACTTAGAACAACATAAACTAAAATGATGTTGGAAAAGCCGCTTTGAAAAAAAACCAACCAGAGAAAAACTCATCTTGCAACAACCTTCATATAAAGATGCAACAAAAACAAAAAAAAAACAAAAAAAGAGAAGCAAAAGGATGCTTTTTAGACTTATTTTCTATGGGAGTAACGTACGTATGTGATGTCATGTTTTATGGCTGCTGCAGCATTACTCGTATGTGCTTTAGATTTTCAATAAAAATGTTATAGAAAACGAAAAAAACATAAAAAACTCACCCATGAAATAGTTTTGCTTCCTCTGCCATTTCTAAGACGATTACTATTACTGCAGGCTATAAGCCATAGCGGCTGGCTAGCTGGCTGAGTGGACGACTCCTTTTGCTGCAAATAAAAGATTAATGTTGAATTTGATTAGAAAAACAAAAAAGTAAAATTTTAAATCTAAAATAAAATATTGTTGTTGTTAATAAATGTTTTTATTTATTTATTAGGATTTTTTGTTTGTTTAAACATGTTGCCGTTGAACAGCATGACTATAACAACTTAAAAGTACAAACCAAAAAGACTTACAACTAATCTAAAGCAAAACCGCTTTTTAGAGTATTACAGATTAGACATTTGTGTTTTTGTTCTTTCATATTTTCCTCATTTCTTAGTTTGTTAGATGAGTTGAAACTTTTCTTCTGATTATTGATTGTTTGTTTTTCAAAAGTTTTTTAATAAAGATCTTAAAAAAGGAGGTGTTTTCCAGAAGGAGATTATAAGTCATAGATTATCAGTACAATAAAAAAACAAAAACAAACACTCTATGAAATAGAAATCAACTTTAAGGAAGTGTTTGTCTTAAGGTTGGCCATAAAAAACGTATAAAGTGTAGGGGATTCTGGAAAGAATATTAATTATGCAACAAAAGACTTAAGACATAAACTTTATTTTATTAATGAGTTCATTTTCATAAAAGGTTAAGAAACTTTTGATTGAAATTTAAAAAAGGGAAGAGTAAACAAGAATGTAATCATTTATCACAAGAACTCTTTTATGAAAGCTGCTTTAGCTAAGTATTCAACAAAATCTAATTCTTTTAATAGTGCATTGGCCTCGTACTAGGAAGTACATTAATGGAGGAGCGGTGATTACAGTTATAGTAAACATTTGAATTTTTATATCCAACATTAATGACTTGTTATACTTGGTAGTACCATAATAGATATTAATATTACAGTCAAGGGTAAAGGACTATCTTAACTTTTGCAGCATTATTGATAGCATTGATACCAATGTAACTCCACATCGAGTCAAAAAAATATGCCTGAGAGTTAAGATCCTTCTCTTTCTAACCGCGTAACTAATCCTAAAACATCGAATTATATAATAAATTATTTGCTGATATCTACATACTGTCAAATCTTAGACATTAAAACCAGGATATGAACTTTTTTAACTTCAAGCTATAGAAAGGGTATGACCTTGAAGCAGTGGATTCTTTGCACCATGCTATATGATAAATCGTTCCGATAGGTGCTTCTATCTGCCCATAATTACTTACTATTAAGATTTTAGCCAGGCAGGTGATGACAAGGAATATTTTCTTCATCATGGTTTAAAATCTTATGTATAAAAATGAAGGTATGTTTGTATATTTGTTGGTTTGTTTTAAGTCTATAGACAGCTAAAAGGCTGAACCGACTTTTTTGAAATTTTTACATTATCTCTCTGTATATCTGGAAGAAACTACAGCTTATATAAATTATAAATTATACAGATTATATAAATTATACAGCTTATATAAACTTCCTACTGGGCGTTACCACGCCCATCATACAAGGTAAATAAAGGGTCTGCCATCTAACGTTTTTTTTCAACTAGTGCTTATTTCGTGAATGGTAACACTTAGCTCATGTCTGATTCGACAGATAATTCGTTTTTTCCTTCCGCTGAACGAATATGGTTGTGTATACGCTTGAACAACGCTGGGAATCTTGGCCTGCGATCGACTTACAGAAGATGTCGATTTTGCCAAAAAAAATCATCTTTTCAAATGAAACTCATATTGATCTTGGCGGGTATATAAACAAGCAAAATTGTCGCATTTGGAGCACGGAAAACCCCACGCATACATTAAAAAGGCGATACACCCAGGACGAGTCATTGTTTAGTGCGGATTTTGGTTCAGAGGTATAATTGGGCCATTTTTCTTCGAAAATGAGCAAGGAGTGGCCGTTACAGTCAATGGCGATCGTTATTGGGCCATGTTGAACGAATTTTTGTTCACAAAAATTTAAGAGGAGGATATTAGCAACATTTGGATTCAACAGGACGGTTCTACGTGCCACACAGCCGAAGCTACACTCGATGTTTTGCGCCCTGTTTTTGAAGATCGCATTATCAGCCGCAGAGCTGATGTCATTTGGCTACCTCGGAGCTGCGATTTGGCACCGCTGGACTATTATTTGTGGGGTGCCGTCAAAGAGTGTAAGTGTTATGCCAACAAGCTAGAAACAATTGACGCTTTAAAGGACAATATTCGTGAAGCCATTGGTGAAATCAGCTGCGCACAATCGATAATGTGCTTAAGAATTGGAGCGATCGTGTGGGCTACTGCATGGCCAGCCGAGGCAGCCATTTGAATGGAATTATTTTCCATTATTAACCGGAAGGATTGTACTTTCAAATAAAAAAAGAAATTTGAGAAAATATGCAGTAGTTTTTTTTCATAGCATTTTCAAAAAAAAAAAAAAAAAATTATTTGCCGGACCCTTTATTTATTTTTCGATATCTTCAAAATGGTGACAGAAAAATAAATTTTTAGTCAAAAAGTAGGCGAAATTGAACAAGTAGGCGTGAGACCTCCACGCAAACTAAATATTGAATTTATTATATCTTAAGAACGATTAAGTCTTAAGTTTCAGAATTTGGTCTGATAAAATTTGTAATCAATATAAATCATCAGGAAAAAGCTGGAAGTAATTGGATAAGTGGGCGTGATACGTCCCACACAAACTAAGTATTGATTTTATTATATCTTGGGAACGATTAAAGCTAAAGTATTTGGTCTAAGTAATTTCGCGGCCAATACAAATTATCAGTCAAAGAGTAGGCGGAATTGGACAAGCAGGAGTGGTTCCTTTCAGACCAGCTAAGTATTGATTTCTGTATATCTAGAGAACGGTTAATAAACGGCTTTAAAGTAAATATAAAGTATTAGTCAAAAAATAAGCAGAATAGGAAAAAAGGACGTGGTACCTCCCATATAAACTAAATATCGATTTTTTTATATCTTAGTAACAGTTAAACCTGAAGTTTCAATATTTTGTTCAAATAGCTTCATGGCAAATGCAAATCATCGGTCAATAAGTAGATGAAATTTGATAAGCAGGTGTGGTACCTCCATACAAAGTAAATATTGATTTTTATATTTCTTGAGAACTGTAATATTAGAAGTTTCTATATTAGGATCAACCAAAGTGGTGAGCAATACATTTCATCAACCAGTAACTGAGTAAATTAAATAAGTGGGTGTACGCCTTCCATTCATACTAAATATTGCATTTTATATATGTAAATAACGGCAACAATTAAAGTAGCAATTAAACCACATTAGCCAATTAGCTTGTATTCCAAAGCTATCTATATATGTCGATCTACAAGGATAAATATATGTTTGTTTAAAAACTGTATACAACTAAAATCAGAGCCTACAGTGTCTTTATCTAAAATGCTTGGGTTTGGAACGGAAGGTGACAAAGACCTTTCTAATGAAAACCAGCAAATCTGAAACGATAAGGATGGATATATCTTCCAATGAGTGAATACCCATGTTTCCCTAAACATTTCCATCTTAACTTATCAAGGACACAACATCCACATAATATGTATTTCGCATCTATGATTGTCATTCTCTTCAGATGCGCTCTCAGTCCATAATGGCCACTAAGAACTTAAACTGCAAAAACATTATAGGAGGGTCAGGCGACGCCACCTCTCGGGTTAAAAGAAAAAATTGAAAAAGGTATGAGTCTGTGATAAACAAAGATCCCTCACCACAACACTAAAGGTACACGAATGGAGAATCGGTAAGATTCCTATGAGTTCTGGTATTACGATCTTTACGTACGAATCTAAAATGACATCCAGTATGGGGTATACTCTAGTCAGCACTTTTCAAACTGAAGTTTTTGCAATTATGCAGGCTTGCAGGTGGCTGAGAGCTTCTGTGGACAGGATCAGGATTTTTCCTGATAGCCAGGTCGCGCCCAGTAGCAACTCGGCTTTAGTTCTCTGGTGTGAAAAGGAAGTGAAGCTCCTGTATCATTTTCTTTTTTTGGATCCTAATATCATGTGGGAAATCTACAGTCTCTTTCGTGAGAGATCACAGAATAGGTAGAGTTCTCTTTACTTTTGTGCTATCTCGAGAAAGTTGTGGGCTCGGTATGACAGCGGTAGGACACTGAAACTTCTGTGGACCATTCGACACTCTATATCCAAACTCATAGCAGTGTACACGAATCATTGGACGATTGGAATGCTCGCAGATAAAATTGATTTGCCCTTTAACTTTCACTTCTAAAAGCTAGCATCCTTTTATTTTTTCTGTGAACGACCAGGTCTGGCGAGCGGACGATTGAGGTATTTTGGTATTCTTCCTTCAATGGCGTGGCACAGTACGTAAACCTGGATGTCCTCAATCGTCTCCATTTTACAGCTTAGGGCGGCTGTAACCCCCTTTTTCTTTTTTTCCGTTCTAACCACCTGCACTAAAAGCACTGGGAATGTTGTTTCTAGACAACCATCCATCGTCCAAAAGCTGCTATAGCTGACCGATCACCTGCTTAACTATAAGGCAAATTACATGACAAATTATTACGAAGAAATAGCAGCGAAAATATAATTATAATTTTCTATAAGAGTTTAAGTTTAAGTCTGGACACAACATATGTACATTTATCTGCTCAGCAGAAGTTTTTTAAAACAAACATAATTATTAACAGTCCATTCAATAAGTCAATAGGATGACACATGGATGGCGTTACTATAACTTTTTCCATATAATTTTTATTTAGTTCTAACCCTCAAACGATGCGTGTATAGATTTGACAGCAATCTGACTATTAATTCGTGAGTTATAGCATTCACCGCTTCACAAATCGATGAAAGTGATGGCAAAATCGAATGAATTAGGTTTCGAATTGCTTACCCACCTACCGTATTCTCAAGATTTAGCTTCCAATTCCTTTTTCCTGTTTTCAGATCTGAAGAGAATGCTTGCTGAAAAGAAATTTAAGTCCAATGATGAGTTAACTTCTGAAACTGAGGCCTATTTTGTCGAGAAAGAGAAATCGTACTATAAAAGTGGTATCGAAAAAGCGCTTTACTCTTTGTATCGCCCTCGAAGACAACTTGTTGAATAATAAAATTGAGTCTTCTCAAAATGCTTTTTTCTCACTTATCCTACTGACTTATTGAATGACCTAATACAATTGCCGGAAAGATATGTAGACATATTTGCCAACCTTACATGCTAAAAGCGTCAAAGCTTAATTTTCTCTTCACATTTAATCATTGGTGCTTTAGAATTTCTATTCTTCAACAGTTTTAACGTCAATGAGTCACGCCATTTCACATTTTTTTCTTATCCACAATATTAATGCGTAGTTCATTTTACTTACATTGTAGTCTCTTTAATAATTAAAATTAATTTGCTGTTCAACTCTAATTATTTCAAACTTTTTATATAGGCCTTTCAATTACAAGTTCAGTGTAGAATGTACACACATATCATTTTTTGACTATTTTTAGAGTCATAAGTATGGAAGACTCGAGTAATAAAATTATGAACCGCTTGGTTAATAAGTGTGAAGCAGTCAACATAATTATTTATATTCTTTTTTCCACTGGCGTACTTTTTAATAAATTACTCTACACCCTACACTTTTACATGCGATTGACATCAATTGGATTTGTGTTGATGTTGTAACACATTAACGTTATTAATCAAAATTTAAGTTTCAATAAATTTGTTGATTTAATTGTAAGCATAGTGTGTTAATAAGTCGAATTTGAACAACTTCTACTTAATTGTTGTTTTATGAAGGCAAGAAACTGAAGTTCTTTTTTTATTACTTCAAATATATACAACAAAAAGTCGTTTGTTTTATTATTATTTTGGTTTTCCCTTAATAATAATTATGCTGGTACATATTCATCTAATAATTAATTGTCATCTTTTCATTATTACTATTATTACAACTCTTTGATGGTTGTTTGTTTCTTCCCCTAATTTTCCTCTACTTAACTTATTCAATAGAAGTTTTTTGTTCGATTTATCTGCCGCTGGTGTTGAGAAATAGTTTTTCATGTGAGTCTTAAAAATAACGAATTAATTACCATGTCGAACCAATTTCTGGTTGAGTTCGAATTTTATACAAGTGTTTTTTTTTGTTTTTTTTTTTTTTTTTTTTGTTTTAATTTAAAGTTTTTCATATTTTTATAGCTAAACTTAATTTATGTTTCTATATGTATATCATTTGAATTCATTGGCTTTAAAAATGGGTTATACTTATGAGAGTTTATTGATCTATGCATACTTATATGTATGCACTCTAACAATATTTTGCTCTCCATATTAGAATATTCTATGTGAAATTGTTTAATAGTAGAAGTGTTCTATCCTATTTCAACTTCCAGAATATAGTAAGAAAAATCTTACAATAACTAATAGGTAAAATACCCAAGGTCATTTAAAGATCATGAAAACAGATTTCATTACCTCTTCTACGCATTATAGCCGATCCTACAGAAGTCATTTATAATACTCTCATTTTCACATGAGTGCCTATTAAGAAGTTGCAGCTACAATGTCATCGTTTATGTATGAGTCCTGTGCAAATCAATCTTGTGTCAATACTAAACGGCTTTTGGGCAACCATATTATCCCTTATACATGCATACATGACCCGATGTCTAAATTAGTGTCAGACAACTTACAACTTAAGTTCGTAATTGCTAGTATAAAATGTATCATTATCATTATCACTATTTCGACCAGGCACTATTGCATGATACTGCGACCCATGGGACCCCTTTCGGTTAATAGTTTGTTTAGCAGATCTGCTGCCTTCCTAATGAACATCAGCAGATCTGAAACTATAATGGTGTATATGTCACCCAGTGAGAACCTATGTTCACCTATATCTATCAAGAACCTCTGATGCCTGTGAGCACAGTCTACAAACATCCACATCTGTGATTGTCATCCTCATAGTCTACAGTGGCCTGTAATAAAGTTTGTTAGGAGTTTCAAGTCCGGCCTACCATACTTAAAAACTTCAGAGCGACGTCGAAGTTGCAGACTGATCGTCACTTTAGACTTACACCAGATCGCTTGCAAATTGTTGAAATTTTTGTCGAAATAATGATTCTGTACGTCAAGCTTTAAAATTAAAAATTTCATTGCGGATTAATTGGTCCACATGTTTTCAAAAACGATGATAGTCAGTTACTGTCAATGGTGAACGGTATAGAGACATGATTAGAAGTTGGCTTTAATCTTGCCAACTTGTTATTCCAACAGGACGGAGCCACATGCCACATAACGCGCACTACAATCTGTTTAGTCAACGAAACTTTTGATAGTAATTCTACGTGATGGTCCAATTAATTGGCCACCAAGATCGTGTAATTTAATCCAATTAGATTATTTTGAATGGGAGTATGTAAAGTCATTTGCCTACGTAGATAAACTAGAGATAATTGAACACCAGGAAATCAATATTCGAAAAGTTATTGGCGAAATACAGCTGCAATTGCTGTGATAAGTTTGCGAAAATTAGTGTTCCAGATTTTGCCTTATATGCGCCAAGTTTAATTGGTAATAAAATATTGTCACATTTTAACTTTCTTAAAACACTTGAGTTCGTTTAAATTGTGTTAAAATAAAATAAAGATCAATTTATCTATTGTTTTACAGTTTTATTTATTTACATAATACAACACTTAACACTTAACTTATACAACAGTTTTATTTCCGCTTTAACACGTCTTTGTTTATTGACAGCCAATCGATAACTAGCTAACTTGTTGGTAAAGTAGCCACTTTGTATACTTAATTGCCTACAGTTTGGAAGGTTCCGGAAATTCCGACCATCTTCTATTTTCATATCCGTTAATTCAAATGTAACGATGGTCGATTTGGCAGTGCTGCCCAATTAACAGGATAACACATATCTACCAAAAATAACAAAATCTTGGCATTTCTATTTTTATTTTAGTAACAATAAATTTCTTTGTTTTATTATCATTTAAACTGGTGTAACTGTAAACAGCCTATAGTAATTTATGAATTGTACTTGATTTAAAATGCTATTGATTATGTTCAACAAGATAGGTTGTTAGTGATTAAAACAGATATATGGCTTATACTCGTATAGTCTTCAACTAAGACATCAAGCACAACAAAGAAACAAAGCGCCATAAAGTACCCATAGAGCTTAAATGCCAATCTTCTATACAAACTTTATACAAATAATTTGCTACAAGTCTGATGGTTCAAAAAAGATTAAAATTTGTAATACAGTAGAATTGCGAAAAAAGTAAACCGATTTGTTCCATGGATAATAAACTTTTTTGAACAATTAACTTTCCTAAGCGGTTTTCAAAATTTAAAAAAAATATAATTATAAACGTACATATGTAGGATTATCGCAAATACTAAACTTATTTTATTGACTTAAGACTCAGTTAGACGTGGCTTAATAAGTGTAATAAACGTAACCATGTCGAAACAACAAAATTTTAATTGATTCGTTACAGTGCCATCGTATGTTACCACTAATTAAATACCATGTTGCTCATAAGTCTGTATTGTTGCGCTTTTAACTTGCGCCTAATTGAGCTTTTAGTTTTCATCATTACGAAGAAACTCAGTCACTCTGAACTATTTTTGGGTGCAAAAATTTAATACATAAATGTTCCTGCCAGCGAACCTTATTGTAAATCATCTTGACAAACGCAATTTTTCTTGATGTTATACAAGACATTTTAAAATAATTGTTTAAATTTTCATAGATGACAGAAGTTGATTTTTGTCTTGCTGGAGTACGTTTATTAGTGAGTCCTAACAGACAATATCATTAAGAATCATTAATGTTTTATTCATTAACGTGGAGGTGTGGCAGACAAAAACTCGTTCAGCATGTATTCGACTCATAACAGACAATGTCGCTAAATTTCAGTTTTCTTTAGTATGGTGACAGTACAATGATGTTGTCATACATAAATCCCTTATGTTGTGCCATTGTCGCGAGAATTTATCAATGAAATTTTCCATTTACGATAAGTTCATACAAATTTCGACTTTATATTGATATTGTGACTATCAAATACGCCACCAGGTTAGTTTGAGCGAAGTGGTTTGAAAATGTAGTCGGCACTTACTCGTGGTTTGCAAATCGAAAGCTGTTACTAATGCTCACTTTTGGTTGCTGAATAATAATTGACTCTACGGTATCATTATAGGACACTTCAAATCATCGCTGTCTTTTACACTTTGGCCTTTGGCCCAATTTTCAAAGTCATCCATACTGATGTCAACATTTTCATCCATATAGAAGTGTATCGAAGGTTTAAAAAATTCGCTTGGAGATTTTTATTGTTTAATAAGTTAACTTGAAAGAGCGGTGGGTGGCCACTAAAATTCGGTTAACTTAGCCTAGCTATTGATTATTACGCAAGTTGACTTTTTTTGAGATTCTGCTGTATCTATCATTAATCACTAAAGAGACGAACGTGTTCGCTAATTACCCTATCTTTTATATTTTTGTTTATGTTGCAGCGTATCATATCGTATCGCCAACATTAAATTTCTTAGTTCCTATTTTTTTATTTAAGTTTTAAATTCAAATATTCATTCGTATTAATGCTTGTATTGTAATTTTGTAATTGAAATGTACATAGTTTTCATAACTTACATGAATATATTCATATCTTTTTAATTAACTTATTTTATCTTTATTTATACGATTATTTAAATATTCAATTATTTTTCTGTTAAAGTTTTCTTTAAAGTCATTTATCTTAATATTTAAAAGAGAAATAATATTTTGAAAAATTTATTTTCTTTCTTCAAAACGTACTTGTGCTCTGCGTACGTTCGCATGTATAATGACGATGACGATGAGTAGTGTGGTAGTAATTCAAATGTTTGGTTTTAAATTTTGTTTTTGTTTAATTTTGTTTTTTTTTTTTTTTAATATATTTTCGTTTGCAAAGACATGTTGTATTTTATGTCAATTTACATTGCAAATATTTACTTACTTTTCTTTTAGTTTATTTATCTGCGTTTTGCTGTATTTGCATTTGCTTTTTAATAATTTCCTTAAGACTGGCGCTTGTAGGCCATGTTTATGTTACTGCTGCATGTTTAGACTTGACCAACATTAATCAACAAATCACGGAAATCAGTTTTCATTTCTTTTTTGACTTATTTTATTTTTTTTTTTTAGTCGTACTTGTATTTAAGACGAGACTATTGCTAAATTTATGATCATTTCGAGGTACACACAGTACAACACAATGTTTTGACGTTAAAAGTCAAACGTTTTTTGTTTTCTATTTTTGGCAATTTTTTTTAATTTGAATTTAAAGAAAAAAATATTAATAAAGTGCGGGACTTGTAAGAGATGAAAAAATGAACGTGTGTGAGCCTTAACGAATTACAATATAAACAAGTAAGAGTTCAGTTGGTTCAGGGCGTCTTTATATGCTCCTATATTAAATTATAATTTCTGTTAAAACGGGCAATATGTAAAATATTTTATTTTATTTTAATCAGAGGGTAATCCTAAATAAGGAAAGAGAACAACAAACCTTTATAAGGTTAACAATATAAAATAAAATTTTGCAATTATTTTATTCAATTATTATTTAAATTATTAACGGCAATATTTCCATGGGCAACCTGATTGACAAAAATATGCTCTATCCTAATAAGTAAGTGGTTTTTAATCAATTTATACAAATTAAGTTGATTTAAGAATATTTAGTTTTTAACAAATCACACCGAAGGATTTATTATAAATCCATATTTTCTATATTTAGCGATTGGAGGTATTATTAGGAAAGATATATCTGTAGATTTTTATTTAAAAAGAAAAACAAAAAAAATTGTGGATTTTATGTTCGTATATTCCAATGTAATTAATTTCTTATTAAGCTAATAATACCCATCCCAATCGGTGTAGTGTGCACATACGTATATTGTATTTATAATCCATGTATTCAGATAAAAAATGCAAAATGTTTGCCAGACAATGTTTGATGACCATAAACACATACATAGACTTGTTCAATGGAAATGTTAACATTAAAATGCAAATAATGTTAAATTTGTTAAACTATTAGATAAAAATATATATTAATACAACAATTACAACAACTACAACATTAATATCAATATTAACAATAAAAACGAAATTCCAAACAAGGAAAAAAACGTAAAGAAAATTTGCAGATTTTTAAGACGAACTTTTCAAACTATCTACTAAAACAAAACTAAGGGCCATTTTTACAACTTGACTTTAACTAAAGGCGGGATTTTAACGAGCAGATAATTTGTTTTTCATTATTAAAGTGAGGGTAAAGCTAAATGGATGATGATCTTATATATATATATATATATATATATATATATATATATATATATATATATATATATATATATATATAATGGGATGTCATATTGCGGTATTGTGTGGTCAATGTTATCCACAGATAATAATGCAAGCGGATGATTGTATCCGCTTCATCAGATTAAGGTTAATTGTCTATATTATATATCCGCTTTATCAGATCAGAAGGTTAATTGTCTATATTGTATGACGGCTGAAGTTTCCATATTAGGAATCTCATTGGTAACTTACAGTCTCAGGATTTACAATGTCAACGTTCTACGAGCAGCTTCGGAGAAGGGCAATATAGCGCAAAAAACTGGTCAAAACTAGGTCAAAGGGGCACGAAAAGTTTACACAAACTCCAAGAAAGCACTGCGTTGTTGTTGGAGTCATTACTGGACATTTTATATTGAGCACTAACGCCATGCGCCTGGAGAAGGACACCTGACCAATGACTTCTGCAGAAGTCGCAGAAGTGAAAAGTAAACGATTCTTCACTTACTGGGCACATGTGTTGTGTAGCCGAAGGATAAAGTAGCTGTGCTTCTACCATGCTGCTTGACTCGCTGAACCGTTCGGAACGGAAGTTGGAAGACTTTCAGTCTTTATCATGGGCTCCAGATGGTTTTACGTTTGTAAAATCACAACGTGATAATCTATCCTTCCTTTAAGAGATAGCATCTTACATGTAATGGCTAATTAAAAATGACCAATGCTTAGTTAGATTTAATTCGTAATTGAATTTTGCAAACAACAAATACAATTACATTTTCTAATTGGCAATTCGCAATTATAAATTTCAATCATAAGTAATTGATTATTAATCAATAATTGTAATTGCTTACTTTTTGCAAGTAGTAATTGGTAATTGGAATCAGCATTTAATTACAAAATATAATTGATAACGTCCAAATCTACCCTAATCGTCTCTCTTTTGCTTTGGTCACTAATCCATCATTTTGTTTAACATACCAAATATCTGTCTATAGGTGCTGTATTTTAAATAAAAGATAAATATTTTTTAAAATTTCTTTTTTCATCTGTCATATTTTCTTTCCCAAGTACTCAATTGAAGGATAACAATTGTTATGTGTGGCTGGTACTCATGGTCATACAGTAAGAGTATTAAGTACCTTCTCATTCATAAAATGACTACAAAAAAGTAATAAATGATCACTCTAACATGATTGTGACAGAAATCGATGAGTGATTATATGCACAGCGTGGGGTCTCCAAGCGTACTAGGTACGTTGTGTATAAGTGAATAACAAAAAAGATTTTTCATTATACATATTTCTCTGATCATTTTGCTTTCACAGGCTATCGCAACAATAATTACATGGTCATTTGAAATATTATCTTCAAGATGGTAGAGAGTGGCATATTAGCAAAGACTTAACTATTTATTATAGGCCTTGGTTTATAAAGATGTGTAGAGATTTAATAACACGGTAATGATTATTATGGTAATGCATATGATGTTGGGGTTTTTGAAAAGATTGATTTCATTATCAAGTAAATTTTTATTTGGCCAATATGTCTCGGGCTTTGAATTCTGACATATTTAAATGAAACGATTTAAGAAAATTATAGTTCTTCAAGAACTGCTACAAATATAGTTAGACATGAAATCCAATTTAAACTTTAATCGATCTAATCCAGTTAATAAACCCAACAACAAATGGTAATTAGAGGATGCGAGAACTGGGCTATTCAAAAGGTGTATCAAAACTTCACATTTAAGTGCAGTCAATTTATGGCTGGTTATGAAAAATGTGGGTAACCTGCAATTGTCATGATGCTATACATCACGTTCTCTACTGGCCAATTCACGTCATTGTTGTGAACAGTCATTACATTTTAAATGACCTAATATAAGACTCTTACCATCTACTGTTCTAAGACACTAAAACTCTTCATACCATATTTTAGATTATTTTTATATTCATGACAAGAAATTGGCTTATAGTAAGACGACATATATCAGGCCAGACTATAAAACACAATTTACACAGTTTAGAAAAAATTTGTGTAGGCCAATGTGTCAAATTCCTCTTAATTTTATGAATCTTTGGTTCAAAAAGCAAAAGCCTCTTAAAAGTAAAGATAAACTATTAACCCAGTTAAACACATTTTGAAGAGAATCTTAAATTTCCTAGACGTGGCAAACTAAGAACAAGCAGATTTACTGAGTACATGCGCACAATACAAAACAACTTTAACACCATCTTTTGACCTAATCATATGATTCATCAATCATTTGATGCCAAATTGTGCATCAACACATGAGCATAAGTGTAGGTATGTATATATGTGTGCTAGCAAACGATTAAAATAGATGCTTTAAAAAATATCCTTAATAAGCCAATCAATATTTTATTTATTAGTCATAAACGTGTAGCGGCATCTGTATATCTCATATCTGCAGACGGTGCTCAAACCACCATACGTCTATTAAAACAACTATTGACTCATTTTAAATATTTTTTATTTGAACACATGGAACTAAAAAAAGCTTTTTATTTCGTTTGCTTTGTCTTATTTGGTTGTAAATAGTTTTTCTTAACTCTGAACTTTTGCATTCGTGCTGCCTCTATTGCTGTATATGCCATAGAGAGTTTACACGTCCATCTAATGTTGACAATGGCGTTTTATTTTCTGCAAATTTTTTTTCTTCATACTGCAAAGATGACGATGATGATGATGATGGGGCTTTGAATGTCTTTTGACTGATTGTATGTTTTAGGTTATATGTCTATTTATTTTAAACGCTTGTCACTTTTATAAGTTGGAAACACAAAATTTGCCAATATTAAGAATTCAACAAAAATTGTGTTTAACGAAAAATAGAAAAAAAATTATAATAAAAAATCACAAATATCAGGGTAATTAGGCACAGACTGTTGTTGCTTTTGCTTTACGTTCGTCGTTTTTGATTTATGCGTTTTTTAACAAGACAAAAATATTTAGTAAAAAGACGAATAAATTTAAATTTATGATCGAATTGTGTAATAATTGTGTAAGTTATGTAAGATTCATAAAAATAAAGTACCCATATATTACTAATGATTGGCTTTTCATTGCAGTGTAATATATGTATGTAAGAAAAAACCCTATGATACACTCAGCGAAATAAATATAGCGTACAATATTGATAACGGATTTTAGAGATCAGGTGGTTTCATTCAAGAAACTATTTTTTAACAAATCAAAACCTCTTTAAGGAAGAACTCAATGTAGATATAAAACTAATGTATTGAATATATTAGACATACATTTTTCAATGTAATTAAAAAATTATGGTCCATATTCGTAGTCCTACACTAAAGCCGACTCTTGCTAGTGCAAGTCTTTAACTTAAGACCTTTTACTATTTCTTTCATACCCAACTACAATTTGCTTAGTGTTTATTTTAAAATTTTTTATACTCTGAACAAGTGGTTTTTATTTTTTATTTACTCTTCATTTGATTTTTTAAGCCTACAATGACGAGTAGTGGTTATTTGACCCATTTGTATATATGACTGCCAATAATTTTTTTATCAATGATTTTTCTCAATTGGTATTTTTTTGGTTTTTATTAAAATTGCTCCAAATTTTGTTTTCTTATTTCTTAAAAGTATTTCAAACGCAAATAAATAGCACAAAAGACTAAAACCACCGATAAGGGTCACTTGATCCATTTGCATATTTGGTCACCAATATTTCTTTCCACAGTTACTGTTCTGAATTATTATTTTTTTTTCTTGACATATGTTCTCAAGTTGATAATAAATCGTTATATCTGGCAGCTGTGTTTGCCAGAACGATTCTTTTTGAGAGCTGAATTTTAAAAGAATTTAAAAACAAAAGAATTTAAAAATGAAATTCAGAATGCAAACCGAGTCGAAAAGTATCAAAACGAGTTGAAAACGTGCAATTTTTTATCAAATGTTGTTTGTGTAATATAAAACATGCATGTGTGCGATACATAATGGTCGCCGCACACAAAATATACACACATACACACTTACGAATGCATGATATTACGCTTTTAATTATACGCAAACAACATGCTTTGAAACTAATTGCTCGTCTTCGATTATTTTTTGCTTATTTTTTATTCGTTTGCAGTATAATATTTGTGCTCGCGAGTTAAAAAAACAAGACTTGAAAGCACAAATTTAAAAAATTGTACACAATTTTAAATTTGTGCTCACGTGTCGCGTGATATTATGAAATAAATATGATTTCTGATCACGAATTAAAAAATATAACTCACGAGCGAACCGAAGAAAATTCTGGCGTTTGTTCTATAGTTCAACGTTGATTCGGTAGTTCCCACAAGTTGTTATTAGAGCTGATGTTTGCCCAAAATATCCTCGGCTTTGGCATTGCGTTATATTTATTATTGTTTTGATGCAGGACTTAGACTTTGTCCAAGTTCATTTCGAGATAGCAGTCTATCCACACAGGTCATAAAATACCGAAAGATTGACTGGCTTTAGACATCCAAAACATTATATAATCTATACAGCCACTAGTCCATGTTAGAATGCTGACAAAGTAGAATAAATGACTATACTTTTTCAACTCGATATTACTTATCCTGAATTTGATGTTTCTAAGGGTATTGTAGCGCATTATCTTACATATTTCAATGTTGTGTCCTAGTCCCGTCTTTGAAACTTCACTCCTAAGAGATTTAAGTTTAGCAAACATGTGTGTTGAAAGCTAAACATCATAACCAAATTCCGTAGTCGCAAGTGTTGGGTAAGTTCCCATCTTATGCCACTGCTGACTATTGTACTCAAAAGCTATATTCTATACAAGCGGAAATAATATGTATACCTGTTGATGTGTAGAGAGCAGAGCTAATGACATTTTTATACCTTACTCATGTTTTTTTTCGAGTAACTAAATGATAAACATGGGACATCTCATTTGCTTAAGTTATATTGAGTTCATATTGACATAAATAACAAATTAAAATAATATTTTAAATCCCATATCATCATATCATCATCATATTTAAATACGCATTGATTACAGAAATTATGGCCTAGATCTCCAAAACTTCTTGAGAACTCCTATAACTCTATTAAGAACTCCTATAATTCTACTATGGAGACCCCAGAAAACGTATGGATTTCCGGGTACCTCGGGAAAGAGGAAGTAGTGTTAATGAATTTTTAATTTTAATTTATTCATGTCGTAAGTGGCATGGAGACTTTCGCGTACAAGTTCTACCTATAATGCATTGTACGACTCACTGGATAATCAATTACAAAGGGATACGGATACTAGGTAAGAATATGTGATCATTAGGAATTATTTTTATTTCGTCAGAACGCATTCTGTTATAGTATCGATAGAATAATGAGACACACGCCGCATAGCATTGACTTTTAAACAGTACGGATCGGATCAACACCTATGCTTAGACCACAGCATAGCACGAGTGATATTTCTGCTTCATTAAAAAAATATAACTCATACGTACGTACCTACGTAGTAATGTGATACCACTGTTCTTTTGTCAAAAAAAAAAAAACAAATTATATATCTAAAGCGATTGCGCAGATTAAAGAAGTTTTAGTCTTACTTAAAGGTAATTTTGTTACGCAACTTCGCTTTTTTTCAGTTTCTTTAATAAACCAAACCATTTTTCAGTTACGCAAATAAATGTTGTGTAAACTCCTCCATTTTCTAAATAACGATATGTGTATCTCGAAAACTACAGCTAATCTAAAAAACGTTTAGCACCAGTAGATTCAGTGGACACGAAATCGGTTTACCCGCCTGGTGACTCCCTAGTCGGTTTTTCAACTAGCGCAGTGTAATCAAACAAAATATCCCACATGACAAAAAGAGACAGAATGACCTACAAATAGTCATATTTCTTGAAAACGTTACTCTTTTAACGTAATGGAAGTGGAGTCGTGTAGTGGACTGCATACAACACAAGTGGCCCAGGGTCGAGTCCTCAGCAGAAAATTTAATTACGCTTTTCGACTGCTTATCCAGCTTATCTCTGACGATGCCAAACATCACTCGAATACTTCGTAAAAAACACCATATAACGGGAAAAATTGCAATGTTAAGTAAGAATCACCACGACCGGTTTTTAGTGAGCGAATACACCACTGCACACAATTAGATGGAGGCGTTCTACAATAGAGCGATCATCTACTTAACTTGGAAATACAACTGATTAGTGAGTGACACCGAAACAAGGCAATGGATGCTTTTGGAAAATAATATGCTCCCAAGAGGAGTAACGAAAAAAATAATAGTCTTTACGGGTAAAATTTTTTATTTACTTTCTGATGAAATGTTGTACCAGATAAGCTGAATCAAATCAACAGAATTCGTCTTTAGACCATATTTTCCTAATTTTATTTCCAAAAACTAAATCATAGTTTTTAAAAAGCTATTCTGCAATTTTTTGTTATAAAGGCTATTATGGAAAATCATACTTAAGGACAATTCAAATACATAATTATTATCTTTTAAGTTCATGGTTTCAATTATTAGTAGTGTTTGCACAAACAATAAAAATTACGGAAATTTTTTTGTTTTAACTAAATCAGCAGCTTAGCATTATTGCACTATCCACAATTCCAATTTTAGTTCAATTTTTATATTTATTTTTTGGACAAAATCTATCTTACATAATCGCTTACATTGTATTTGCAATAACTGTGACAAAATCTTTAATGAAATTAAAATTCAATGTGCGATTCTTAACAGAAAAAAAGTATCAGACCCACCCAAAACGAAATGCACAAATGATAAGCAAAAGGAAAAAAAAACATACTAAGGTGGGTCTGATGGCGACTTTTGATGCGAAAATTAAAGCAGTAAAGAAAAAAATCTTGAACTGTAACTTATGCGGTATATACGTATAAGTACTGCATTAAATGAATTTAAAATTAGTTTTGGGAAATGTTGCTCTTATTTTTTTTATACTTTTTAGCGTTTGCTTAGGTGACTTCTTTCCTTTGCGGTAGTTAAGTTTTTGACAGCAAAAATTTGAACAAAAAAATCACTTCAAACTTCCCAAAAGATTGATTGACTCGATAATAATTTAATGAAAAATTAAAATTTAATGTAATTTTTATTTTTATTGACTGGAATATTTTTTTTACACTTTTACCCTACACCAACTCAACTACCTATAGTAGATGATGGGAATACATTGTTGGGCTGCGATAATTTTTTTTTTTTTTTTTTGTTACTACTCTTGGAATCATATGACTTCCATAGCTTTCATAAAGCAGTATAGTAGGTCTAGAATGGATGATGGTGATGCCATCTGTGGTATTTGATGTAATGGTACGGAACCTTGCTAATTATCATGGACTCTTACCTTTTTCTTTCCCGAGGTGTGGCCTTTACCAACCTTGCTATGATGTTTTGAAATTTATGTTCCTTTGCATTTCGGGCGGTTGATCAGAGAGCGTCTTAGATGGATCATCTAGAGTGGGTTAAAGTCTTTTAAGTATTTAAAACTCAACATCGTGAATGGAAATAAATGCCTGAATGTTTTGATATCAAAATTATGTCGTTTTCTTTTCTGGGAAAAAATGTTGCATTAAAAAATTATGGAGAATCGATTCTTTGGATTTATATTGACTCAATTGGGTCAATAATACAGAATCAATAGTTATTATTTTACTTGCGGGGTCTTCCATCGTTTTCGGCTAGGTTAGTCCGCATTAAACTTTCTACATTCGAACGAAGGAGATCAGTTTTGGATATTTCTCTTATTTGTAACCTTGTTAGACAGTCGAGCAAATGTCAGCGGGTTTTCTTCCTTTATGTATACGTCTGGTTGGTTCATTTCGAGCGTGGGGGCGGACATGTAGGTCCGCTTAGACTCTACCTTCTATTGGCATCACACTATGATCAGTATTGGACCCAAGTAAGCTGAACCAATATCTGGCTACCCGTTTTAACCAACCAACTAACTATCTAATCTTGTTGCTGGTAATGTCGATTCTAAGTTACGACTTTCTAGCTTAAATTTCAGCGTTCGGGCCATAATTTCCAGTGATTATCGTTCTTTGGTATGTCGCTGTGGTATCGTAGGTAAGACACCCGCCTACCAACCAGAAGGTCGTAGGTTCAATACCAGGCCAGAATAAAGAATAAAAACAGCGGTATCAACTCATAACATTAGCTAGTAACTGGTTATGAGTATTACTATTATTGAAACATCTCTAATACATTTGCCGTTCGGAGTCGGCGTTAAATTGTAGGTCCCTTTCAATGAGTTTAAAAATAGAATCGGGTGCAACTCATTGACTGATAGAAATCCCCATGCTCCTTCATGGAATGTTATGGGAATTTATAATATCGTTCTTTGGTATTGGATTTTCACTGAACGAACTATAAGAATTCATTTCTTCGTCGTAGATTGTGTAATGGCTTGAATTTGTATTTTGATTCTATTTTTTATAACTGTGGAACATTTCATATCAGACTTAGTGTGCTTTTGGCCTGATTCTATAGAATTGCACTCTTTCTTTATTTTTTGTTGTTGCCTTGATATGTATGTAGATTATTCTTAGTATCAGCTTGCGCTTAGGTTCTGTAGCTGATTGAAAACTCGGGGGAAGGCGGGTAAGTGTGAGACGCGGACCATTCGAAATAAGAAAAAAGCGTCCCGATCGTTTGTATATCAGCCAGTACGAGAACCTTGATGAAAATATCGAAAGCAGTCACATTCATTGAAATCGCAAAACTGTTCTGCGAAGTAGACTTAAACGTTTTTTTATGTCTATTCAAAACCACAATATACATTTAAACCCTGTCTCTTCTCAATAATTATTTTTTTCTCATTTTGATCTTCATATCAGATAACGCTACATTTGGTTATAGTAGGGATAAATGGGATCTCATCCGACGAGCGCAGTAAAAATTCAGAGATACCGCATAGCTTTGTTCTCTCTCCCACTTTATTTCTAATTAATTCTTAATAACTTTCTTCTTCTCACTTCCAATCCTATCTACTCTATTGCAGATGACAGCAACACTTGTCATTCATATTCTTTTCGTCGTAGGACGAGCCTCTTGGAGATTGGGGCGAAAAGCACGCTCACAACTAACCTGTGCAGAATCTCAGATGAGTCTTTTAATGCTAAAAAGACCCAATATTGTTTTCTGACACACAGAAGTGGTGGTGTGTTGTAATCATGGTTATAGATTAATAAAGATATTAAGGAGTCAGATGCTCTTGATATTCTTGACATTAGAATTCATTGTGATGTTCGTTGGAACGATCACATATTTCGAGTATCGAAAGAGGCATTCAAGTAAGAAATACTTCACTCCATTTAATCTCCTTAATATTTACAAGACCTATATCCGACCTAAGATGACATACAACTGTCATTTATGGGCCGGTGCTTCAAAGTCTATTTGGATTTTATCGACCGCGTACATGAGAGGGCGAAGCGGCTTATTAATGATGGTAGGGTAGCCAACTCTATCGTTTCATTAGATCATCGCCGTTATGTGACGTGTGTTTCATTGTTCTATCGGTACTATAACGGAATGAGTTCTAACGAAATAAGGAGTAATATAATATATTCTTACGTAGTACTCGTATTTTTCATAAAGCGCATCGCTTTGTAGTTGATTGTCCACTGAATTGCACAACGCATTATAGAGCAAATTTGTTTCTTGATCGCACCGTTCGTTTGTGGAATGGTCTTCCCGAGAAAGTTTTTCAAGCCATTTACGGCATGAGTAAATTCAAACCAAACGTTCATAAACACTACATCCTCTATCCTCCTTCCCACAATCTGTTTTCCTAGTACCTGCACAATTCACTGCATAAGTAGGGGTCATCCCTTGAGCGCTGGACTCACACGAAATAAAACAAAAAGCATTTCTTCGACAACACTATCTCGTACTCATTCTCCACATTTTGGTTCAAATCGATCTTAATTGTTATCCAGCCGTAATAGAGGTCTGTTTATATATGGCAAATAAAGATTATGTTACATTGCAGAATATGGGATCTTGTAATCAGATTAGCATATACACCTTATTTGTCATCGAACCAAATTTGACTGAAATGCCGTTGTAATGGAACCCATACTAATGCGATCAATAAAACAAATTTGGTATAAAGCTTCGCTTTTACGTTTCCAGTAAATAGTGCCCTAGGAAAGGAAAATTTTTTTATGCCACTACAGTAATTTTAACTAAGAACGTAATCTGTTTGATTAAAGACTTTAATTCAGCCTTTTGTCAAAATTCAACTTGAAAAGGTGTTACATCTTAAATTTCTACTTCATTAGTCTAAATTTTTTATAGTCGTTTTAAACTTAAACACAACAACTTTGCAGCTAAGAAGTAAAAAATTTACCATTTTATATACTTGGAAATTACATTTTGGTGTAGGTTATCAAGATATCGAGCTTCACCGAGCATGTTTTTATTTATTTAATTTCCAACATTAATTTTATTATACGCTTATGCAGTACGCGAAAAAAAAGTATCTTTGTCTGCCAGCACAAAACACATCATTCATGCAACAACAAGAAGCCAATACTAGCACAACACATGTATTTTGTATATGCAACACATATTGTTGATGCAACATACTTTAGATTAAATAAGCAACTGATTTTTGTACACTCCTCAATGTAACGTGTTTCTAACGAAAGTAACAAACATTATACAACTCAACAAGGCGATTTTTGTTTTTAAACTTAAACATTATTTATCTCTCTCTCTCCCTCTCTCCGCTTTTTATAACAATTTTTAAAACATAATTTTTGTTGTATTTTATAATTTAATAAACTACAATATTATATATACGAAAAATTAATCTCAACTGGTCTGAGTTTATTTTTGTCTGTCTGTCCGTCTATTCATTTATTCATCAGCACGTTTGATAGTCTGTCTGAGTTATTAAAGTTTATGTTTTTATAGAAATTTAGGCACTATACAGTATATGGCAGAATGGCTGTCTTTCAGTAGTTTCTTTTTTTTTTCTTTGGTCCGTTTCTTTGATCTGGAAATGTTATTATACATCAAATCTGCAAGCCACCAAACATATGGTAGAGAGTGCATGTCATCAGACATGATTTTGATTAACTCAATCACCACAACGCTGACAGTTTGTGGCAATATACAGTTGTGATAAAAGTCTCCTTTTAAGAGGCATATACCGTAATATCGGTGTTAACGGCACTATATTTGCCCGTAGGATACATTAAGCAGTTTCTTAAACATTAGGAATATGCCTTTATGGACATCAAGAGCGCTTTAAAACGTTATTCCCATGAGATACATATCAAAAGAAGTACTTATAAGACAAGGTATACTATTCTCACTATTCGGAATTATAGCATATGCCGACTATGTTACAGTAAATGCAATATTAGATAGGCTGGAGATGGCATTATAGCACTTATGTATGTCATATTCGCTATCTAATGCCAGTTTCGCTATATATTGCGGAAAACATTACTAAATTCGCTTGTAGAATTCTTGAACAGGTCACTCAAACATTGTATTTCAAACCCAGGCCTAGGTCCCTATTCGACTATGGTGAGGACCCCTTGTGGGATCAACGTGGTGGCTGTAGCTTATACCCTAATCGCAGGGAGAGTTTAAATAGTCTCCGAAACTTCGCTAAAATAGAAGTTATGTCCAAATAACATACCTTCAAATTTGGTGCTCACATGAGGTGTATAACATGTGTGGAGGCGTTGGTAGATGCTTTGTGTTCACTCGCACTTCGAGTACCGTGTGGACAAAAAAAAAGACAAAAGGACAAAACGCTTGAAGCCATAGACCATTGGGGCACTCCGATATCCTGGAGAATCTCAGTGAAAAGAGAAAGGAGTGGTAAATATGTCTGTCTGAATTACGAATGAGTGTCGCATGTTGTTGAGAGCGTGCCAGAGGCACAGATATCTGTCATTAAAGCGCAACGAATTGAATAAAGTTATATCGGATATTTAATAGGAGTAAGTGTGTAAGTGTAAGGAGGAGTGTGACTTATATTTAGATATACCACCTTGATCAAAAAGTTCCCGGAATAACTCCCGTGTGGCGGTCCTATCGATCCGATTTGAGTTTTTTTTTTTTTGTTAAGTTGGAACATCTGTTGCTGATATTCCCGCTAAATCTTATCGCCATAGCTTGACATTTGCAAAAGCTACGTAGCCAAGAGTACATCTATCTCTATGTGTGTTGGCGATTTTTAAAAACTTTAGAAATGGATTTCAATTTGCAACAATGAACTTAAAGTAAATTTTAATTAATTTTTAATTTAATGGTGCTCGAACGTTGGAAATGTTGAAAAAGTGTTTCGGCAACGATTCTCTAAAGAAAACGGTCGTTTACCAGTGGCACGAGCGGCTTAAAAGTGGCCGTGAGTCAATCGAAGATGATGAACATAGTGGCAGACCAGCCACGGACATCAGAAACCAACGAAAACATTGATAAAATAAAAGAAGTATTGGTCAATATCCGCAAATTAACCCTCAGAGAGATAGCGGACGACTCGAATATTGCCTATGAACCCGTCAGAGACATTTTGGTTAATTACTTGGGTGTCCGTCATATAGCAGCATAGTTGGTGCTAAAAGACCTCAACTTCATTCAAAAAAGAGACCGTGTTGAGGTCGCAAAAGATATGATTTTCGAGGCTGAATCCGATCCCACATTCATCAAAAAGATCATTACCGTAGACGAGATGTGGGGGTATGAGTACGACATGCAATCCAGACATCAGGCAAGTGAATATCGTTCACAAACTGAGCCGAGACCAAAAAAACCACGTCGTTTTCAGTCAAAAAAGAAGACAATGCTCACGGTTTCCGGGGATTACAAGGGTGTAGTAAATCATGAATTTGTGCCAGAATGCCAGACAGTAAACAAAGAATACTATTTGTACGTTATAAAACGTTTGAGTGAAGAGACCAAAATTGTGGAAAGAAACTCATAGATAACGCACCGTCGCACAGTGCCATCATTATTTGAAATTTTTTGACAAAAAATGCAACAGCCACCGAATTCACCTGATTTGGCTCCCTGCGACCTATTTCTGTTCATTCGAGCCAAAAAATCATAACGGGGAAGGCGTTTCAGCAGCCGAGAGGAAATAATGGAAAAATCGCAGGAAACACTGATGTACATACCGAAAACCGAATATAAAAAATGCTTCGATAATTGGATCAAGCGCTGGCATAAGTGTGTTGCGTCGATGGAGATTATTTTGAAGGGGACAATATAAATTTAGATGAATAAACTTGTATTTTTAATTTTCTGAATTAATTCCAGTTTAGAAATTGAGAAAAATTGATGCGGAATTGCATGTTAGAATAACCTTTTATTATGCCTATAATTTTAAACACAACTCTAGGAAAGAAGAAACTTAAAACAATGCGAAATAAGTTGCTGTTGCATTATAAATGAAAAAAAAACAATACTACTAATTGCAGCAAAACCTTTGCTGGCAATAGAAGTATCAGCAGTAGAAAATTAAAACGAATAAAAATGAAAGAAAAAACAATATCGTATAGCATGTAACCGCTCCCAAGTGTCGACATAGTAATTTACCAAAAAAAAAATATTAAAAAAAAACGGAAAATTAATCGATTTTTTATAACTTTTGTTTTTGTCTGCCTATACTTGTTTGTACTCTTTTTTATTTTCATTTTTATTTCATTAATTTCATTTTGTAATATTTGCGGAAGAGAAAATCTCTGTACGTGTGAGTGTAATTACATTAAAATTTTACTTAAAAAGTGACGAATGAGTAATTACTGACAGCAGATTGATAGCAATATAGATACACTATACGGCGATTAAATTTTTATTTTTTTCTTCGTAACAAAAAAAAAATATCAAAATGATATGGCTTATGAAGAACACTTAAAGCACTACTTTAACGTGCTTTTTACGTTACACCAGTGATAGGAAAATTGATATCATCGTACTTTTTTTGATAAAATACCGTAGTACTCCGTTAACAGATTTGATACTTTTACAAATATTTCCTAATTTCGAAATTTTCACATTTCCGTTGTTTCAACATTTTCCGTTTTTTATTTATTTTTAGTACTCATTTTTAGTACTAATCCGATTAGTACTATGCGACAAAAATGAATGCAGTTGAAAACCTCGGAAGTAATATTATTTTTCTGATAGAATAGATTCTGATAGATATCGAGTACGGCTGTGTTTGAAATACTCGAAATACCTCAAAATTATGGGTTAGGGGAAAAAACCAGTTCTTCGTACCTTCATGCACTTATAAGCTAATAGGTTAGGTTAGGTTAGGAGGGAGTCGCAGCCTCGCTGAGACAAGGCACACTTAAGCACACATAGCTGCCCTTTATAATACCACAAATAAAGCGAGATCTCTGTACCGGCCACAATTAACCGGTCTTGACTACCAGCCAGAGGTTCCACATAGAAGCACATTCCCGGAAATCAGCCCGACAACTTAATGAATCAGGCTTCACGCCCGATATTAATGATCGATAGCATCGATAAGCTATCGAGAAAGGGCGAGCCAAGTGTGATCATTCAGTCTACGTCTAGCTAGAGACAGACATTCGCAAATGAATTCCTCAATCGATCTACAACCTCGACAGAAATCATTCTCAGGTAGAGAAATCATTTTCAGAAATCATTCTCATGCCTCGTGAGGATAGACACTACAGAGGAGTCAATTTAAAAAGTTGATTCGTACGCCAACCATCCAATCTGGACCAGGTGAGTCTAGATTTATCAACGTCCTCTGCCCGAGATTTATCAGCGTCCAATGATGTATTTGTGCCTGATAGGCAGTCTAACGGAGGACAGCGGTACACCAACCACTACAAGCAAATTAACTGTCCAGAAGGAGTGTGCACGCTTTGGCAAGTTCGTCAGCCACACAATTATCCGGAATGTCCCTATGACCAGGAACCCAAATGAAAATGACATCAAACCGTTGTGAGAGTAACCCAAGGGAAACACGACAGCCCCTGACAAACCTAGAGCTGAAAGTTGCACCCGAGAGAGATCTAATAGCCGCTTGACTATCAGAAAGAATGCACAAATCAGCCGCATGAGTACCGCCTCTCCGTATCAACTCCGCAGCATGGTAGATAGCCATCCCTTCGGCCTGAAACAGGCTGCAATAGTTCGGAAATCAGAGAGATACCTATAAGCTAATAACTTAGCTGAATATTAACCGATTTTAAGTTTCTGATATGGAAAGGGGAGCAATAGAATTATAGCCGCGTGGTTTGTCCAGTATTACAGGTATAAAAAATATTTTTGTTTTATAAAAATTTTTTACATGTTGTTTTTTACATGTTGTCAAAAATAGTACACTCAAAAAATGTTTGATACCGAACAAAAATTTCATTTCACATCACTATGATACACTGAAGTTTTCGATAGCAATGCTAAATGTTAACCAAAAAATTACACCGCTCAGCCGTTATTGAATAACATCAATGATGATCCAGGTTTATTTGAAATGATTATATTAACCGCATATAATTGTGAAAATAAAACAAAAGTTCGACCGTCGTAATGATAAAACCCAAAAAAAAAAAAAATCAAGACAGATCAAATAACAATATTTTGCTCAATGGCATAATGCATAGAAAAATCAAACAACAAGGCCGTGCAGTTTTGCACTATTTGTTAGATGAAATATGAAAATAATATACGTCAACTTCTCAAACTCTTTTTAATTTCCAAAACTAAAAAGACCCATAAGAGAACATTTCACCGATTGAAAATAAAGATACTGATATACCATTTCTTCGGCTTTCTTAGCACCTTAGGGTTTGTCCGTCTACCATTTTAATATAGCACAGAGGTATTAGTTTTCGTCCATACTAGATTCGACTTAATCAATAACAGGAGCCAAATGACCAACGCTTGCGTAGCTCGTTGGCTAATTTGTCTCATTGTTTTCTCCGTACCTCTTCTAGGAAGCATATTGGCTTTCCATACAGCATTCATTGCTTTGTTTCTGTTTTATTAATCAAGTTGATCTTTCGAGCTAAGAACATTATTGATTTTAATCCACTGGAGCTCCCGTCCATATGATTGTGTAGTAGTGAAAATCCTTACTAAGTAATGGTGATCTTTACTTAGTATTGTAACTTTTTTCCCAGTATCATCATTCGATTCTGATCATTCGTCTGAAAAAAAAAAAAGCTGGTCGCAAAACATCAATTATTGGTACGACAATCGTGTGACCGACCAATAAGTAATAACGCGTTAACGAAAATATCAAAAATACGCCAATATATATTGTGTTCTTGTGCGAAAATCGAAATTGAAAATTCGTACCCATACTTAAATTTTAAAATTATTTTTGCAGAATAAATTGGTATAATTTTGATATTTTATGACAACAAAGCACAATAGAAATTGAGTCATATTGGAACATTCGCGACAACCGTGTGATCCTGGCTTAAAAACACATGCTACATCAATATAAATATATTGATTGTTCGATCATGTTAGCTTTAAAACAGCGTTTGGAAAACTAATATTAATGCATTTTACGATTGTGGTAGTAATTCAGAGTCTGTCACTCAGGCCACTTTGCACTGTGTTTTTCTGCTTGTTTCTTTCTTTACTTCTCTTTGTTGACGTGTGACTACGTACGTGTGAAAATTATAATTGCGTAATTGCATTCTATTCTGTACAAAGTTATCTACCTTTAAAAATAAGTGTTAATTGGAAACATTACCGCCATATTTTGCTTTTCGAAAGAATGCGTCTCAGGCAGCTGAAAAATTTGCGAAATATTTTGCTCGTTTTTGATCCGATAATTTTGATGTTAAGGATACACCAAGCTATGGTCGACTAATTGCTAAAATAGTGCATGAAACTCTGGTTAAAATTTAATTGTCGTTAGGAAAATAGATATTCATCACAAAATAGTTATCAGACATTTAAAGAACGCTGGATACACAAAAAAGCTTTATGTTTGAGTACCACAAATATTAATACGAGTAGTGATAAAAGGAAGAAAGGGAGCGAAATCGAACCATTTCTGAAGCGATTGATAACGAACGATGAAAAGTAGATCACGTGCGTCAACAATGTGCGAAGAATATCATAGTCGAAGCAAGGTGAAAGTTCGTACCAGGTGCGACACCAAAAAATTTAATGCTGTGTGTCTACTGGTATTATAAGGGAATTGTTCTTTATGAGCTTCTACAACGTAGTCTAGCGACTGATTTTTATCTCTACTGTCATCAGGCAACGAGATTTAAGCACGCAATGCGATTAAAACGGCCAGAATTGATCAATAGAAGAGGTGTTGTGTTCCATCATGACAACACTAGACCACACACATCTTTGATGCCTCGGCAGAAACTAAGAAAGTTTGCCTAGGAAATTTTGATGCATTTACCACAAACCCCAAACTTAGCATCTTCAGATTATTATTTATTTCGATCTCTGCAGAATCATCTTAATGGTGTAAATTTAAATTCCCCATAGGCCTTCAAAACGCAATTTTAAAAGTTTATCGCGCCCAAAACCACCTGCTTGGTTAATTAAAGTTCGTTTCAAATATAAGAAGAAGATTTTTATGGTCAAATTTTTAACCAAACTTAACTGAGCACCAAATATACAAAAATTGACTATTTACTTTATTTTTGCGAAATGAGATAGGAACAGCCGTTGAATGATGTCCCTTAACAAGAGGCGTCAATCTTAATTATATTTCTGGAACTACATCAGAAGTTTTTGAAAATATGGCTTAGAGTTAAAATGAGATCTTATAAAAACACCCTTTACAAAACTCGTGTCTTCTTTTACATTTACACAGGTTTAAAACATAATAAAACAAATGGGCTTCGTTGAATAGAAAATTTATGACATTAACGTTTAAATATGGTTCGGCCATGTGGAACACAAATTTTCCCAGCACAAGCGGCCGTGTTCAATTGTCACTGGCTTATCGACGTAGTGCGCTGTGTGTCGTATATCTCCGTTTTGTTGGAAGCAAGATTAATCATGTTCCTATTCCGTTCACCATCGACAGTACGATTCTGACCATCATCGTTTTTGAAGACATACCGAATAATGACTCCACCAGCTCAAAAACGCACCAAGCAGTAATTTTCTGTGGATGTAATGGTGTTTCGACATAAGCTTGTGTATTATCCTCACTACAAATGGAACAATTCTGCTTATTTACGTACCCATTTAACTAAACACAGCCTTAATCGGAGAACAAAATTTTGAATGGAAATTCAACTCAAAAATCCCAACAATATGCATGTAATGCTCTAGTGTAAGTCTATCTAAACACAACTATCAACTGGTTAATCGGTTGTCAAATAAAGCAGTGTTGCCAACTCAAAGCTATGAACCTCTGAAAAACACCCGATAATACAAAAAAAAGGTTTACAAAAACCAATTGTACTTGAGAGAATTAGTTTTAAAAATGTGTATGAGCTTTTCCCTAATTTCATTATACGAGTGCTACAATATATATTTCGGAACTGGCAACACAAATGCCAATAGCTAAAATCTGGCAACATCATAATAAATTTTGACATATTTTAGCATAAACGTACTCACAGCGTTTTGATGTACAAGTGCTATTTGTTTTGTTTACAGTGAGTTAAGAAAACCAATTTGGCCAAAAAATTTATTTTCAAGGGAGGGTTTCGTTGAATTATTTTTCACGACTTCCGACGTGAATTATCTCAACAAGAATGTATCTACAAACTCAGTTCTTTCTATAATGAAAAAACGCTGTCAAAAACCATAGTTTATCGCTGGTATAGTGAACACAATCGTGGTCGTAGTTCGCTCGCTTACGAGTTCCATGAAGGTCGTCCTAAATCGGTTGTTGTGCCAAATTTGTTACAGTATATAAACTTATTAGAAGTTAGAAAATATTTGTAAAACTGTGTATATAAAAAGCGTATATACAAAGTTTTCATTTGGTGTTTGGCTTCACTATTGTTCAACTGGGCGGTGTTACGCCCATAAAATTTTTTTATTTATATGTCTATATCTTTAAAACGATAATAGTAAGAGTCCCTAAATTTTGTCCAAGTAACTGTGTGATCAATACAAATCATCAGTTAAAAAGTGAGCGGAATCGGATAAGTCGGCATTGTACCTCCCATACTAATTAAATAATGATTTTTGCATATCTTGAAATAAGTTAGAATTGAAGTATTTAAATTTGGTTTAAATAACTTGGCAGTCTATACAAACCATCACTTAAAAAAACTGTTAAAGCTTTCTCTATCTATCCACGCCAGAAAGAAGCAGGTACAACACAAAGGCTCCCAGCAACGTGGCAGGGATTACTCCAGTTTAATATATAAATATATAAATATCTCTGAAGTTTGAGACCCTAGATCTTTTTTTACTATTTTTCCCAAAGTTAGACAGCCAAAGTTAATAGCCTCATGAATGTTTTAAACTGTGAACATATACCTTGTAAGCTAGTGTTAATAAAAATTAATTTTAATAGAAGTACCACATCTAATTATATGCACACGTCTGTTTTTTCTAAAAGCCAAAATCAAAGTAAAACCAAAAACAAAAAAATAAAGTACAACGCAAATTGGTTGTAGCATATTTTAAAGCAACTAATTTTCCCCCTTATACCAAACAGACAAATAATTGTCACGTAAAACTTTCATTTTCATAATTTTGTACCCCCGCCTCTACCACACCTATACATACACTTTCATAAAATCATACAAAAATTGAGTAATTATGCCAACATTTTAAAATACGAGTAGAAATCAAAAATATTACCTTTTATGATAATGCTGAAGATATTGTTGTTGCTGTTGTTTCTCTATGAGAAGACGAAATACGGATGGACAGACATTTAGACTTGGCTCAATTACAAAATTGTTAAGAAAAGATCACATAAAAGCAAAAAAAAAGAAAAAAAAACTTTTTATTTAATCAACTGTTTTTGTGTTGGTTGGTGGCAATTGTGGCATAGTAAGTTTTTGTAGTGGCAGTTGTTTGTTGCAATTATCCTCTTGGCATTTTGCACCCACAATATGTTACTTAATCTCCGCTATAATACTGATTTAACCAAGTTAATTCATGATTATTTTTCGGCTCTTTCTTTCTATATCCAACTCTCTATATATACGAGTATGTAACTGTGTGGCAGACAGCAGTGAATAAAATTTATAAATGAATCTGAATTGTCTACACATTTGTAATGTTGCAAATTGAATTGACAACATTTGGCTGCCAGCCACACAAAATTTGGCTATGGCACAATGCAATCATTTTTCTCTATTTTTTTTATTCATGAATTTTCATTTAAATTGCGATATTTTCCTTTTGTTTTTCATTCGTTTTGTTTAAAGCCTTACGAAATTCATTTTAATGTTGAGTTTCCGCATAATTAGTATAATTTCGTTAAAGAAAATTATAGGCAATTGAAAATAACGAAATCAAAAAATAATTTAAGAAAATTTATTATATTGTGACCATGATTAGGAAATTTGGTTTAATGTACTTTTTTTTTTTTTTTTTGTTGATTATTGCACTGTTTAAATGAAGAAAAATAAAAATTTGCATAGTTCAGAGACAAACGACTAAAATTATTTAATGAGAAATAATGAAAACTAAGCAAAAAATTTAACAAACGAACTTGAAATATATTTTTCTTTTTGCATAATGTCTACACCACTAATTGTGTGCTTAATGACGGAAATTATATACAACCGAAAAAAAAGATTGCAGCTCGTTTAAATTCTTGAGCAACCCTTTTTGTGGGCAATTATAACGCTTACATGCTACAATTTCTTAACGGGGTTTAAATGGAAGCACCGAGTGATTATTATTGAGGTATAAAAGTATTGCTACCTCTCGATCTATTGTACAGCCCCCATCTACATGGTTTTCCTATAATATCTCCCGCAACCTCATCGATCTGACGAAATTCAGGATGTCGGTTGGTACCAACCGCGATAACTCCCTACATAGCATCTGATAGACACCTAAGTACTTCCTCCTATAAAGCATTCACGCCTCACATGCACCCAGAATGTGCTCTGGTAATTTAATTTCCTAATCACAGAATCAGCACATCGCGCTTGACACTACTCCTATTTTGCTCAGATGTCCATTTAACCTGCAATAACTGGTCAAATGCCCGGTCAGTATACTCAGGTTGTCTCTGGACATTCCTATGCAGGATTCAAATCTCCTACTGTTATAGTTACCCAACTAAAGCTTAGATTGTCTCGGATGGCCTCGTACAGCTAGAGAAGAGTACCTTTATTATCTTTATTTTTGTTGAGTATGCCCTTCCAGGTCCACTTTCCCAGTACTCAAAAGGATTCTGGCAGTTCATCGGCTCTTTATTCCCAAGAATTCCTAAATGACCCGGGACCCAGCCTAAGCTGACCATGTTGTCCCTTGGTTCAGTTTATCTACACATTCTCAAACTAGCTTTGATTCAAGCTCATAGGATTCAAGAACTCGAACGGCGGCTTTACTATTAGTTAGTATGGCTATGCCCTGCCCTCTATATTTCCTCTACAGGCTAAATTGAGCACATCTCTCAATTGCATAAACTTCTGCCTGGAATATACTGGCGAGTTTTCACATAGAGTTCGAATATTCCTTCTTAGGGCCAAACACTACCGCGCCTGTACCACTTTCCGTCTTTGACACATCCGTGTGCCACAAAATGGAGTATGTACTCTTCAAACCTTTACACTCACGCCTATTACCCAGTCTTGCCAAAGTCATAGAGTTTCATGATCCTGATCCACATGGCAGTCAAGTAGGGAGTAATTGACCATTTGGCCAACCGGGTTAACATGATCACTGCATAACCTCGTGCCCAACTTATCTCCCTTTATCCTAGTCGTGGTATCTCTGAGGCCCTTTTTTTCACTGCCAAATGCAGGTGACTAAGGTCCAATAGAACCTCGAGTGAAGCTGTAGTACTACTTCTCATTGCCCCAGTTATGATTATGCACGCTAATCTTTGTACTTTATTTAACTGGGCTGTTCCCCCACCTATGTAACGGCCCCATTAGTCACAATCGGTCTGACCAGCTGGAATATATCCAGTATAATATTCTTTGGTTACAGCCCCAAGATCTTCCTGCAAGCCTCCTACACACCATAAGCGGCTTTAAGTGGCTTTTCTTCCTCGCCCAGGAATTAAATATTCCTTCACTTAAGAGGTTTTCTTTTTCTTGTGAAAGGTACTATCATAGTTTTACTCGGGTTAATGTATAACCCCGACGTCCCACACCATCGATTTAGTATTCTACTCTATATAGTATAGTATTCTATTCTATTCAACCGATAGTAATGAATGACTTCTTAACCGTCTGAGTTTTGAAACTTAAAAAAACACAAAAACTTCGCAAAAGTGAATGAAATGTAAATATTGTCCACGTCTACGCTATAGGTGGTCCATCCGTGAGCGCCGATTTCGGCATACTTTATCAGCATTTTGGCCAGTATCTTAACAATGGCAGCCGTAATGTGGTTATCTTCCAGGGCTGGAATTGTGGCTGGTTTGTCCGTGTACATCAGAAAGTTCACGTATCCACATAAAAAATAATCTAGTGGGGTCGAATCGCATGATCTTGACAGCTAATAAACTGGGAATTAATTACTCGTCAAGCTCTTAATAGGTCATGGTATCGCGTACACACGGTAAAAGTCAAACCTGTGCGAAATTTGTAACAACAGCTTGATTACCTTTTCGATGGATCGATTATGACGATCATAAAATGGACGTAATTAACGCAACACATTCGTCACACAGCACGATTTTTGATATTATAAATCTATGATTTGGCCTTTTCCAAGACCACAACTTGGCGAGTTCCTAAATTTGATTTCAGTAAACAATGAACCAATACCCATGCGACTACAAAGTACAGAACCTGCTAATAACATATCCGCTGTCCGTACGAGTGTTCAGCCAAGGCAGTGTTCAAAAACTCGAAAACCGAATCATTTCGGTGAAATGCTAAAAGATATTGTATCCAAGAAACAGTCAGTCAGAGGAACAATGTTGAGAGAATACGGCGGGTGCTGAGCGTTACTGACAATCGTTTGGCAACTTGAGGCTGAGCGTTGTCATGCAAAAGAATAACTTGTCTTTGAATTTCGTTCGTTTTCCTCATAATCTACGATCCAAACGAGATAATAGCAGTCTGCTTTAGCAGCCCATAGTACACAACGCCATCTTGGACCGGCCAAAAGTACAAAATTGCTTTATAAATACTAAAACAACGTAATTTTACCAACAAAATTAGGAAGCAGTTATAAAACCCAAAAAACCCAAAACCCATCAAAAAATTCAGTAAAACCCGGTGGTTTGGGCTTTTTTTAAAACAACCCGGGTTTTCGCCAACCATAGCAGTGCAGCAGTTAGAAAACCACTCTAATTTTCATCAAAAAATCATTTTCAGCGCTACGACCGATTTTTAGCTGATCAACAGACAAAATTGTCGAATTGGGGATCATGAGGCCCAAGAGCAAACAACGCATGCCACATATGAACAGTGTCATAAATCCTTATTTCTTTGAGAAGGCTGATGACAAGTGGTTTCAATAAGACGGCGCTATGTGCCACACAGCTCACGCCATATTGGACTTTCTGCACAAATTATTTGAAGGCATGGTCACCCCACGTCGAATCAATGTGAACTGTACATCGAGGTAGTAGGATTGAACCCAGTAAGACTTTTTCTTGTGTGGTTTTCTTAAGTCAAAGGTCTATACAAAAAATTCACAAACCAAAGTCGCTCTTATAATAACTTCTTCTGAATCATATCATTGGTGAAATTCAGTTTGATTTAAACGCCGTTGTCATATAAAATTAAATATTTCGGATGCGCAGCACTTAACGAAACCGTGACTGACATTTAAACGCTGTTATATTCCTCACATAATTGCATCGATAGTCTTTTCAAGCGCACACATTGTTTTATTACAGTTTACAGATAAGAAGCTCCTAATAAAACACCTTAATTTAAAAAAAAAAATCCCCTTAATGCAATCAAATGATTTATTAGACTAAAAACAAAAGACTTAGAGAACAAACTTAAGAGCAAATTAACAAAACTGTTATTTTTAATCGTTCACTTTTTATCACATATTTTACAAAATGTGGCCATTCAAATTAGTAAATCGAAATTAAAAAAACATATTTTTTAATACTTTTTCAACGGAATACCATATATCAACACATGCTTTTCTACTGATCTTCAGCAAGGCCTGAAACAAAATATGACACATAAAAACAAATGTCTCACGATTAAATTTGATGCAACCATTGGATAAACATCTAAAACATCATCATTATATGGGTCATTCTGAATCATATCGATGGTTTTTTATTCCCACCATTTTAAAACGTTCACCAGCAATTGAAAAATGTATCACTGTTATAAGATCTTGGTGTTACTGTTGTTGTAAATTCAACAGAGGCAATATTGGCTTGTTAACGCTATTGGTTCATTTTTGTTATGTTTAATGACCAACTAAGATGAAAATAAAAAAAACTGAATTTTTTGTTGTTTTTCTTTATTATCTCTAGCTATGAATGAACGTATTAAATTCATAAAAAGATGTACTCAGCTTGGCCATTAAAAAATTATATATGCGAATGGTCATTTAATGGTGGTCGTTATGCCTAAGAATGACCATAAGAAAAGCGCTAGAAACTAAACCTTTTTTTAGTCAGCTACTACTTAACATACACACTCAGCATGATTAGTTTGTGTTGAGACAGCAATAAATTCAAATAATATGATTTCAAATCAATAAAGAGCAGGAGGCCTATACGTACATATGCTCATAGGCCAACCAGTTAGTTAGTCAGTTGTATTGGACAAACTAAGCCAAGTGTGAACATATGGCCAAGCCAAAATCGATTAAATTTGTAATATGAAAATCTAAAAAATAAATTTGAAGCGTCATTTAGTTTGACCCATTTTTTGTTGAGGAGCAAGCTTAGGTGTTGAAAGCAATCGAAAGAAAATTATTAGTTTTGATGACCTAAATGTGTTGAAAAATTCATAAAATTTATTTTATTTTTATTAAATCTTTATTCTCGTCGTATAGTAAAGAAATAAAATTTAATCAGGAGAACATTTAATGGGGATTAAACCATAATTATTGCCTTTTTTGCAATTAGAAAAGTTTTTTTCTCTTTTTGGTAAAGAGTCATTTTGTAGAGGATTTACAATTTTAATAGAAAATACAAATAATTATATGGCGGAAAAATTCTAAGAAATTATTTGGTTGAATGAAATTTAAAAAAAGTGAATTTAGGTCAATAATTCGGTTTTTATAGACTATTAAAAAGCATAACGTAATTGTTTAATAAATTAATAGAATATACTCCGCAGTTGTGAAGCAGTTACTAGCAGAAAAGAGTAATATTGCGAACGTGGTAACAATATATAGCTAACCAGCTTCAGAACGGAATAAAGTAGTGTATGGGGCGGGCCATCTATAGGTTTAAATTTGAAACAGCGGATATTTAGAATCCGGCATACTTCTGTAATTCTATTCTGTCACAAAATTCAGTATATTATCTCCACTCAAAGAAATGAATCGATTTACGTTGAAGCAACGTTGGGATTTATTGAAAATTTATTTCCAAAACAAAAACAATTGCAGAAAAAAAAATCATCATGAAGCTCATTTTCATCTTGGAGGGTACGTTAATAAGCCAAATTGCCGAATTTGGGACCCAGAAAACCCATACATGGTCTTTCAGAAGCCAATGCACCCGTTGCGAGTGACTGTTTGGTGTGACTTGTAGAGCGGAGGCATCATTGGCTGATATTTCACATTTTTCAACCATTACGATTAATAGAGACACCTATCGCACCATGATAACCGAGTTTTTGTGCCCCCTCTTCATGGTATTGATGTGAACGATGTTTGGTTTCAACAGGATGGCGCAACTTGCCACACATCTCATGCCACAATCGATTTATTGCGTCAAACGTTTGATGACCGTTTAATTAGCCAAAATGATGATGTCAGTTGGCCGCCAAGAAGCTGCGATTTGACACTGTTGGATTATTTTCTGTGGTGCGCCGTTAAAGTGTTATGCCGGCAAACCAGAAACAATTGAGCATTTTAAGGCCAACATTCGTGATGCCATTGCCGAGATACGACCCCATACACTCGAAAAAGTTTTCGTAAATTAGTCCGATCGAATGGGCCAGTCGCGGCAAAAAGCGTTTTTGTTTTATTGCTTTTTTAAATTTAAACTTTCAAATGGCCCACCCTATACAAAAAAAATCTCCTGGAATAGAGATCAAATGTCTTTAAAATCTGGATGCGATAGCACACTCAGATTATTCGTTATGGAGTGAAGCGAACAACCTGCTCCTTTAAGGAGCAGACCTCTGTTGCTAAAGTCGAATAGAGACTGGGCAATATATGATCTCGAAAAGAGAAATTAATTTGCTGAAAACTTGAGGCAGGTTTATTCTACGACTATTGCAGACGACGTTATAAAACTGATATCTGTAGTACCTCGGTTTAATGAAGCCTCAACGCTGAGATTTTAGATGCGTGAAACTGAAAGGACAAAAAGCGATTTGAACCCAAAAGGCACCCAAGATTAATAAAATTAGCAACAAAATGATTATTGTCTCGCTTTGTTTTGCCAAAAACAATTCTTTTACTATTTAATGTTGTTTTGCGAAAATAGCAATATGAATTGATACGTTTTAACTTATTTTAAACGTTTGAGTTCATTGAAATTGCGTAAAATAAAATAATGCAGCGAATTTTTTCTTTTATATTTGTACACTTTTAACAATTGGACTTAATCTTAATACAGCAATTTATTTATCTTGCACTTAATATTTGCTTATACAATACTTTTATTTACGCCTAAAAACGAGTTTAATTTATAGCTGCAAAACGATAACTATATTAACGTAGGCAAGCAGTCTCATTATATATTTAATGGCCCACAGTTTGGTAAGTTCCGGAATGTCTCAAACGCTCTCAAATCATCTATTTTATGTCCGTTAGTTTTAAACATGTAACATAGTGTTACTCAAAGGTGGTCGAATTGGCAATCCCCTTACGGCATTACCAGGGACTGTATTGTATTGTATTGTATTGTATTGTATTGATTGATTGTATTGTATCTTTGGATAACACAATCTTACATTTTTAGAATTAACGAGTATAAGGGAATATTTGAGAGAGCCTAAAACTTTTCTAGAACTTTCTAAACTGTAGACATACAGGTATATAAGGAGGCTGCTTTGCCTACGTCAGTCAGTTATAGTTCATACAGTTCATTGTGTAAAGTTGTAATTTAAAATCCATCAAGTAAAATTGTGCTAAGGCGTTCATAAAAGTGTAAGTGGAAATTAAATAAGTTGCTGTATAAAGATAAAGTGTGGAAATAAAAAGAGGACTGTAAAACAACAAAAACGTGTTATTTATTTTATTTAACGCAATTAAAAGAATTCAAACGTTTTAAAAAGATTAAAACGTAACACTATATTTCGAATTTTGCAAGACCACTTTGTGTTGCTGGAGGCCAGGTTAAAGCAATATTTTGCATTGGAAGTCTTGCCCACTTTTTCGAATAAATAACCAAATAATCCCGAAAAGAACTGAGCTTAAATATTTGGACATATGTACGCCTGACAGCCGGCTTATATAAAAAAGCCATTTAGATGCTAAGTTGCCCCAACGTAAACTAAAAGTTACACAGTTAGTTGTATTATCAACAGAAAGTCGGTTCTATTTTATGATATGTGGTACTTCTCATTTTTGAATATTGAACGGAATCGAAGGCGCCAACAAATGGGATTCTTCTGATCCCAACAAATACAAAGCATTACCTTGGTAGATATTACGAGTAAATGATATTCAGGTTGTAATAAATAACTTATTTTTGTGGCATTCAAGCAGCATTTTAGACATTCTTTTAGGCTTCAACTCGAGTGTTATCCAGTGTCCTTGCTTTCTGATGAATTTTAAATTGGTGTTTGACTCCCAGTGATAATTTTTTTTTTTTTTAATTTGACAACAATCTTCAAGGAATAATGCTTTTGATTCATCATCTTAGAACTTTTTTAGCTTACCCCTACGGTCTTTGTCTTCCGTGTCAAAATCATCACTTTAAACCATCCAACCAAGCTGATATCCATCTTTTCAGTTAGCAATAGACATCGTCTGACGTCTGGAAATTTGTTTTGTAGATAACTGTTCTCAGAGGGGGTGGTGTGGTGTAGTGGTTAGAGCGTGCGCATAACAACACAAACAACCCAGTTCCTAGTCCCAGCAGAGGACATGACAAGGAAAAATTTAATTATAATTTCGAAAGTATAATAAAGAGGCTTCGACTTCTTCCAGACAAATCCTTTTAAAAAATAAAGAAGAAACCTTCCTGACCCTTCCGCTTACCATTGGCGATGATGGCAAACATCAGACGAATGATCACGAAAGCACGCCACCTTTTGGGAAGATAATAACAATGCTAAAGTAAAGATCACTACCAATTGGCAAGGATCTTCACCACCACGCAAAAATCGTATGGAAGGAGCTACATGCCATTAAACATCTACTTAGCTTGAAAGATTAAAGAAAACTAAGATGTATAAATAATATCGTACATCCTTGTCCCAAGCGAGTATTGATTTTAGTTATTCACGGTATAGCTTCTTTCTGAGGAGCTCTGAAAACCCTAACATTTACCTCTCCTTTTTTAAAAGCTTATAAAACCTAAGAATAAAATTTTGTTGATGGCTTAAATATTATGAGCAATGCACACTAAATTTATTCTTGCATTTTTTTATTCTTCTCTGTTTTAGATATTCCCGCTATATCTTATCGCCATAGCTTGACATTTGCAAAAGCTATGTAGCCAAGAGTACATCTATCTCTATGTGTGTTGGAAATTTTTTATAATTTTAGAAAGAGCTGGTGAAACGCGTTCCCCGTAATGGTTTTTTAACTCAATTGAACAGAAAGAAGACACAGGGAGCCAAATCAGATGCATTCGGTGGCTGTCGGATGGTATTTTTTGCATTTTTCGTGAAAAAATTTCGAACAATGATGGCACTGTGCGATGGTGCGTTATTATGGTGTAAAATCCACGTGTTTTCTGCCCCGACGAATTGCATCACGCAAGCGTCTCATAACTTCCAAATAAAACTCTTTCAACTAATTTACACGATGATATTTCATGCACGCATTTATTGCATGCATTCTTTGTTTGTAGAAGAGAGGAGTAGAGAAGAAAGAGGGATAGAAAAAAGCACGATTTTTGTTTGTCGTGCATATTTTAACATTCTCCTTTACGTTTATTTTCGTATTTGCCATTGTACTTTGTTTTCAATGTAAACTTAAACAATTATAGTTAAAAAATCAACTCTGCAAGAAAAAAGGCATGCCTCACAAATTATGGTGTAAATCCAGTTGATTTTTAGAAGCATATTTAAAAGACAATTTTAAAAAAGACATGCCATTGAAGTCATCGTGTAAATTGGGTGTTAGTTTACTGTCTGGCCTTCTGGCAAAAATTCATGATGCACTACACCGTTGTAATCCATGAAAACCGTGAGCATTACCTTCTTTTTTGACTGAAAACGACTTGTTTTTTTGGTCTTTTCTTGATGAAGGCCATTCAGCATTTTGGGACCGCCACACGGATGTTATTCAGGGAACTTTTCGATCAAGGTAGTATATCAAGCGGCGTGGTGTAGTGCTGAAGTGTTTGTAAACAAAACCTATAACAGCCCAAGTTCGAATCCCGACGGTGAGAAAGAAAATCTACTCCATCATGGTACCAAAAAGTTTTCCCAACAATTGGTAACATGCACTCAAACATATATGATGGCGTAGTATAGTGATTAAGCGCTTGCTTATGAAATTTATAGCAGCTCAAATATGAATAACGGCGATGACAAGGAAAATCTTTATCATGGTTTTAAATTTTAAATACCTAAAGATACTACAATCCTCTTCAGATGATCCATTCTAGAGTATGAAAAAAACTTAAAAATATTCGAGTGATTCGATTCATATTTTTTTCTCCGTTACTTCTCTAGAAAGAATATTGATCATCCACAAAGCATCCCCAAAAGCAAGTTTAAGTTTCAGTAATCAAGTTGATTTTCAAGCTAAGTGGATGATTAATCGACTGTAAGTTCTCCTCATATGATTGTGTTGTGGTAATCTTTACTTAGCATTTAATTTTTTTCCCAGTAGGTGGCATATTCTCCTGCTCATTCGTCTAATATTTGTCATCGTCGCCAGAGGTAAGTTTGAACGTCAGGAGGGGTTCTTCTTTATCTTTCAGATAAAGTTGTCTGGAGGGAAGTTAAAGCCCCTTCATTAAACACTACAATTAGATTTTTTCATCATGTTTTCCGCTTGTGTTGTTATGCGTGCGCTCTGACCACTACACTGAGCGATATATTCAAATGTAAACCTTCTTTTCACAAAGCTCAATAAAATATATTTTTTTATTCTGGCTTTAAGTAATTTTATAACAACGCTTATCATTCAGCGTTTACATATTTATTGTTATAAATTTAAAATTTATCTCTATTTTTACTGAAAATGAAAATAATTACAATGAAATATTCACATTTAATCGCACAAGGAAGGGTATTTCATTTCGTAACTCATATGTTTGCTCGTATGAGAGGAGTTCATGTTAAAGTGCATTCCATTAAATGAATACATCAACGTTTTTCTTTACTTTTGTTTTTACTTATTTGTTTCTTCTTTTAAGATCGTTTGTTATTTTTCATTCAATTACCCGTTTATGTTGTCTGATTTCACAGGTAAAATGTAAATTTTTTTTAACGTATTTTTCTTACCAAAAAAAAATAAATAAATAAATAAATAAATTTACGACGTGATTTGTTTTCCTTTCAATTTAACCTTGAAGAGATTAAGACCCAAAAAAGTGAAAAAAAACCAAATGAAATGAAAATTTTTTTATAGACAGAAACAAAAATGTGAACATTTAAATGAGCTTTTATTTTATTTTGTTTTAACATAAAATTACAAGAATTGCATAAGATTCAATTTTTTTTTAAGTTGGTTTATTCCTCGTTATTTTGTGTTATTCATGGCTCATTATTGATATTAATGGGTGGCATGTATGCAGACTTACATACTCGTCGTATGACTATAAAAAGTCTGTCCATAAGAAAGTATTATTTATATGTACATACTTCCAGTATCAGTAACAAAATTAAATTTTATGTAAAGCAAAATGCATGAATGAAATTATCGATATTATGCATGATGTATGGTTTGATTTTGTGTTCGCTGGTATTACCACAAGTAAGTATATTTTAAAAATTGATTTTTTTTTTTTTGTGTAAACTATTACATCATTTTAAGGTATTCCACATTCGATTTAATCGAGCCATCGATGGTGGTAGTTATGATGGATGGCTTGATAAACGCATGAATGATTGAAATACTATGCTATACAGAGAGTAACAAAATTGAAAGTGTTTTTTTTTTATAAAATGCTGCGAGTAAATCTTAATGACTCATAAATAATTTAAGCCCTTTAAGTTGTCGTACGAGATTACTAATTGAAATCAAAAATGACTTGGCATTTATCTGGCTCTTAAAATTTGTAATTATAGATCAAACATATTTGACGATATATAATTGGTGTCATTTGCGCATGAAAGCAATTCGTTTGTTTTGGACAGAAATTCAAACAGACAACAAATATAGTGTAATATTGTATTAACGAAAATGGAAAATAGTGAATTCGATAAAGTATATAAAAAAATATTACCACTAAAAAAAGAAATGATGAATATTTAAATATTCATGAGACGATATTAAAAAATCACATAATCATAGTTCATTAAGTAGTTGAAGCTTTTTAGCGACTCAACCGGGTGGATATGCCCAATTTAGGCTACTATTGCTTACAAATGTATAACCATGAGATCATTTCGAAGGAGTGTTTGATGGTGTACACACGCAATCAGAACCAATTTTGCATCATTTTACAAGAAAGTATGAACAAAACACGCATATTTCACAATACATTAGACACCAAAAAGAAATCAAAACAATAGGTTGCTTCGGATAAACGAACACTAAAGAAGGCATTAATATCGATTAGCTTGAAAGAATGTTGAAAACCTCAAGGTAAAGTTAAACAAATATACAAATTCACAAGTTAAGTCATAATAAGATAAAGAAATATATTTTCAATATCAATGAAATGGACTTTGTTAGATCGAAAATTTTCTGACATTATTCGGTCATGTGGCCTGCTCGGTAGACGCATACAATTTCCACAAGCTTTTCGTAGCATGTGCGGCCGTATTTCACCGAAAACCCTCGAATGTTTATGTTTAGGTGTTCAATTGTCACTGGTTTAACGACCTCAAAAAAAAAAATCCAATGGAGTTAACTCACACAATTTTGGCAGCCAATTAATTGGACCATTACCTGAAATTGTTCCTTTATCAAGAAATCTTTTGAGTAGATCAATTGTAGCGAACGCTGAGTGGCGTGTAGATTCGTCCTATTGGAACCACATGTCAGCAAGATTAATGCCAGCTAATTGAGCTACGAAAAAATGTCTAATCATGTCCCTATACCGTTCACCATTGACAGTAACATTGTAACCATCATCGTTTTTGAAAACATATGGGCCAATAACTCCACCAGCCCATAAAGCGCACCAAGCTGTAATGTGGATGTTATGTTGGTTCGACAAAAGCTTGTGGATTATCATCACGCCAAATGCGACACTTCTGTTTATTTAACTACCTATTCAGCCAAAAATGGTCTACAATGAGAACAAAACAAAAAATTTTTACGAACAAAACTATTATTTCAACAATTTGCAAGTGTTGCTCTGGTGTAAGTTTGTCCGTAATGAAACGTCAATCCAAACTAAACAAACAGCAACTACCAACTGTTAAATCGGTTGTCAAAGCATTGTTGCCAGCTCAAAGTTATGAACATCTAAAAAAAAAAAACACCAGAAAACAATCGAATTAATGTTAGTGTATCTACTGATGCAAACAGCATGTTATTTAATAACAATAATAATTTCCATAAAGTCTCAGAGAGGAAGAAAGAGACTTCTCTCAGCCAATGAGCTGCACCCAATTCTATTTTTAGACTCATTGAAATGGACCTACAGTTACACGCCGGCATTTATCGGCAAATGTTTTCCGTAGTACTAATACTCAAAACCAGTTACTTGTTAATTTTACGAGGTGTTAGCGGCCTGGGATTGAACTAGGGCTGCCAGCTTCAACCTAGCAATATTCTTGACATTCCTAGAAGAATGTCTTGTTTTGAAAAAAAAAAATTACAACAGTCAAAAATATTGGTGTTCGAAAAACTTCGGCTACAAATTCTCGGTAGATGGCTCTAAGAAGTTATGTCTCTAGTTCCATTAAAACGACCAAAATTGACTCATAGAAAAGGTTTTGTGTTCTATCATGACAACATCATACCACACTCATCCTTTAAGACCCGGCAGAAACTGAAAGAGCTTGGCTAGGAAGCTTTAATGCATTCACTTGTTTCCGGACCTTGCCCCTTCAGAGAAACTTTGCGCAACATTTTATATAAAGATCTTAATCTTCACGCTTATAAAGTTCGACTCGTTCAAGAATTAAATCCAGCCAACCATTGTCTGCGTCGAACGCTTGTGAATTGAATTGGCTGTTTGAAAAACTATATGAAAAACGCATTATTCAACAAAATCATCTTTAGTGATGAGGCCCATTTTCTATTAGGCGGTTATGTAAACAAGCAAAATTGTCGCATATGCGACTCACAAAATCCACAAACAGTCTTTGAAAAACCGTTACATCCAAAGAAAGTGACCATATGGTGCGGTTTGTAGTTAGCAAGGACTAATGTTGACATCAGAGACCTTTGGCTTCAGCCGGACGGTGCCACAAGCCACACAGCCAGCCAAACAATTCAGTTATTGCATGAGAAATTTCCCGGTTCCGTAATTTCTCGATCTGGCGATGTCAATTGGCCATCTCGTTCTCGTGAACGAACTGGGCTTTTTAAAAGACCGGGTTTACGTGAACAAACCACAAGCAACTTACACTCTGAAAGATGCAATTCGGCGCTGCATTGACGAGCTAAGCGAAGCTTTGTTGAGAAATGTGGTACACAACGTGCTAGAGGTAGACATTTTCCCGACATCATATTCCATTATTAATTCCCATATTTCAAGAAAAAAAATGTTTTTTAAGCCAATTTCCTTTCCAACCTCATATTTGGCCACTCTTTATTTCAGACTAAACTAATTCTTTTGTGTCAAACGAACATGTGCTTGAAGAGTGACTTATCTGATAAAGACAGAATAGGCATGTTTATTAGAAAATGAATAAAATATCTAAAGAAATATGCTATTAGATGCTATGTTACTATAAAACGCTAAAAATACATGTTGAAAATTTGTATAGCATACGGTGAGAAAGCTTTCAGTGAAATCCGAACCCTGATTATTTCGATTATGTTTCAGAAACTCCAAACTTGGAAAGGATTAAGTATTACAAAACTAATCAAAGTTCGGCCAATCAAATACAGTGTTGTCCATAGGGTTCGTTTGTTACTTTACGGCATTACTTTAAGTCACGTATAATTGAATCTTTATAGGCATTGATTAGTGTTTTTTGAATTTTATGAAAATTCATGCTTCGAAAGTTTTACTTTATTTTTAATAAAAGCAAACTTACAACACGAATTTAAAAACGTACCGCTACCTGAAACAACATAAATTGTTGTAAAATGTTCATAAATTTAGAAATTTTTCTTATCTCTTTTACTATCAACCAGAGTCTTAAAATTCCTTATAATACATATCTCTCAACGTCAAAAACATCATCTTTGTTTTACAACAAAACAAGTAGGCTTTAAAGACCACAAAGATAAAGAGAACAAACAGTAGAGAACAGAAGAAACAGTTTTTTTAATCATTTAATTCTTCAGTTTGTGTCATTTCGTCTAATACTCAAGTTTATGCGATAAATCGTATTTGTGTCTTAATAAAATCGCATTTATTTACAAGACTTTGAGAGAAAAACGAAAAAAAACAACTAAAACATAATAAAACAAGAGAAAAACGAATGCTAACATTGACAACTAATCTTGGGTATGTTATACGGGGTGGAACAGACAAGACAGACTTAACAATAAGAAGGTCTTAAATACATGGCCATAATAAATAAATGGCTTAAAAGTAAAGTTAGTTACAGAAGCCACCACCACCACTGCTCTTGAACGACTTGCCTATGTAATATAGAGCGCATTTTTTGTTCGTATTTCTTGGTCAATGTTTCTTCTGCTGGTATCGTAAATATATTTTCAAATGGTTGCATAAATATATCAGCATTTTTTTCGTCGTATTTTTTTTTGGCATTTTGTTGTAAAGCAGTTTGGTGTTACGTTTTTACAGCAAAATTCTCTTTACAAAACAATTGCCTTAAAAGCCATTTAGTGCGTGGGTTAAACATTTTTTTTAATTTGTTTTTTCTGAATACTCTCTGAATATGACAATATGAGTGTGTGTGTCTGTGTGTGTGTGTGTGTGTGTGTGTATGTGTTGTATGTGTTGTTTAGGCTTAACAACAACAATAATAATAACAACAAAAGCCACAACTTCTATTTATTTACGGCTTTAACAATAAGCCTGAATTATAGCCATCAAGTCGTTATTATTTCGTTTTCTATTTATACGTGTTAAGTGCCGACAATTGAAAATAAATTGTGACGTTTTTTTTGTATTATTTTTTGTTAAAAATATTTAAAGAGATAATAAAAATAAAGAATTGCATTGAAAATAAAAAAGATTGTATATTGAAATTACAAATATTCATGGCAGAATAATAATGGAAATGTATTTCGTTTGATTTTTTGTAGAAGATTGCATTTAAAGGCGAATAAATTGTTTTGTTATTTTGCTAAATCTTAGGTCAAGGTTTATAGCAATGAGGGTGTGTCTCTTCACTAAAGATAATTTGAATATTTAAATTTTACTTCAAATACGAATTTTATTTTAAAATAATACAAAAACAATACCCATTTAGTATAGTTCCGCCCCTGAAGGAGTATTTATTTGGTTTAAAAATTAGAAGTTTGTTGCTTAAGCCTTTTGTTTTAAATATCATTAAGAATGGATTTAAGTAATTTATTAGCAATAAAAATAATTGAATCATAAGTTGCAAAACGAGCTATAAAAAACGAAATAAAGGGTCTTTTCTTAACCCCGATAGAACTTTAAATTATAAAAAAAGAACAACACAAATATTAAATTTTAACCCAAAAAATTATTTTATTCAACAAATTAATATAACACATGGACTTAAAATTCCCGAGCCTATATTAATCTCTATCAAAAGCAATGCAATAATACTAGCGCCGCTCAAACATTTAAATACCACTTTTGTATAACGATTTATCTTTTGCCTTAAAATAGGCCTCAGTTTCAGCGATAACCTGCTCATTCGTGCGAAATTTTTTACCGGCGAACATTTTTTTTGAAGTCTGCAAACAGCCAGCGACTACTGAAGCCAAATCTGGCGAATACGGAGGATATAGGAGCAATTCGAAGTTCAATTCATGTAGTTTTGCCATTATTTGGATTGACTTGTTTTTGATCAACAGTGAGCAAACGCGGCACCCACTTTGAACAGAGCTTTCTCATAGATAAATGCTTATGTAATATCAAGCGTCCTTTTGATACATTTACAATATCACCTAACTCACGCAATTTCTCTTTTCGATTATTTAAAGCGAGTTTGTTGATTTTTTTATGTTTTCTGGTTTTACCGTCTCATTTGCATCTTCAGTGTCTCTACGACCACGTGTGAAGTTAGAAACCAACGTTTTGTTGTTGTTACTGATGGAGCGGAGTCCCTGTAACACTTTCCAAGCCATTGCTTCGCTTGAACGGCATTTTTTTCCTTCCGAAATTATTGTTGATCTATTATTCTGAAAATAACAAAAATAGCTTCACTCTTAGCAAATAACTCACAAACTAATTAATAGATTATTATAAAATTTTAACAGCCTTTTGAAGGTTAGCACAAAAATGAAAAAGAGGTCAATGCAATAAAACTAGCGTCAACTATGTGTTAGGCCCGAGACTTTTTAGTCCATGTGTTAGATCCAGGATATGAAACAACAAATGATGGAAACACAAATAGAAGTTTGAACTTTAGGATCAGCAATAGCTGATGCTTAAGATGATTATTCAGGAGGTTTGAATAATCTGGAAACGGTATAGGATTTAGCTTTGCTATATATACTATATGTACTTATAAATCATAATATTGTCGGGTGTTTTTATACTGTTACCCAAGTTTAAATCATAATAAAGTAAAGAAATATATATCAATGTAACAGGCTTTGTTGGATAGAAAATTCTATGACGCTAAAGTTTCAATATGATTTCGACCATGCGGTCGAACACATATGCTGTGCAACACAAATCTCAATCTGGAACATCAATTTTCACAAAATTTTTTTAGCATATGCGGCAGTATTTTGCCAATATCTCTTTGAATGCTGGTTTCCAGCTATTCAATTGTCTCTGGTTTATCGACACATACAAGTAACTTTACATTAAAGCACAAAATCTTAGTGCCCAATTGGTCCAATTAATTACGTGAAATTACTCTTTCATCAAAAGTTTCTTTTGTAATCAATTGTAGCGAGCGTTGTGTGGCATATGGCTCCGTCCTGTTTAATTACATGTCACCAAGATTAGTGTCAACTAATTGAAATACAAAAATAAATTCAATCATGTCCATATACTGCTCACCATTGATAGTAATATTCTGACCATCATCGTTTTTGAAGACATATGGACTAAGGTCTCCACCAGCCCATAAAGCGCACCAAACAGTATTTTTCTGTCTATGTAATAGTGTTTCCATAGGATTTTGGATTATTCTCACTCCAAATGCGACAAATTTATTTATTTACGTACACATTCAACCAAAAAAGGGGCTTCATCGAATAATATTTAAAAAGCAACACTCTCTATCGGATCGACAAATCGCTTCACGGCTAAGCCTCTCTAAGGCGAGCCTGGTAATCTTCTCAAATATCCAAGAAACATAATATAAGAATACATAATGCAAGTGTTAAGTAGGTTCTGTTACATGGTAGTGAAATTTATTAGGTTACTAATACATTTCCACACAATTTCAAGTTTTTTTTTTTTTTTTTTTTTAATATAAGACCAGCACCCAGGGGATGGCCCCTACTCATGCAGTGCATTGTGCTAGTACTAGGAAAATAGGTTATTGGAAGGAGGACAGAGGGAGTAGTGTTTATGGACGTTAGATTTAAATTTACTCATGTCGTAGGTGGCAGGAAATACTTTCGCTGGAAGATTATTCCACAACCGAACAGTGCGACCAAAGAACGAATTCTCCCTATAATGCGTTGTGCGATTTACTGGACAATCAACTACAAAGGGATGCGCCCTACGAGAAATACGAGTACTAAGTAAAAATATATGATTTTTAGGAATTAATTCCTTAATTTCGCTAGAACACATTCCGTTATAGTACCGATAGAACAATGAAACACACGCCACATTGCGACGGTGCTCCAATGAATCGATAGAGTTGGCTACCCTAACGTCATTGATGAGTATCTTCGCCCTCTCCTGTACGCGGTCGAGAAGCTCCAAAATAGACTTTGAAGCACCGGCCCATACATGAGAATTGTATTCCATTTTGGGACGGATATAGGTCTTGTAAATATTAAGGAGATCAGATGGGGTGAAGTATTTCTTGCACCGTCTCAAAAAACCAAGGCACTTGAATGCTTCTTTCGACACTTGAAATATGTGATCATTCCAACGAACGTCACAGTGAATTCTCATGCCCAGAACATCGAGAACATCTGATTCCTCAATATCCACATTACCCATTGACACAGATGACAGCACACTACCACGCCTGTGTGTTAAAAAACAACATTGAGTCTTACGTGCATTAAAATCGACCCTGTTCGCACGAGCCCACTCGGAGACCTTCACCAGGTCACTTGTGAGTGTGACGTTCATATTCATCCTTCTTACCCCAACCTCCAAAAGGCTCGGTCTACGATCAAAGGAATATGAGTGAAAAATGTTGCTGTCATCCGCAAAAGAGTAGATAGGATTAGAAGTGAGAAGAAGAAAGTCGTTAAGAAATATTAGAAAAAGAGTAGGAGAAAGAACAGAGCCTTGCGGTACCCCTGAATTTACCCTGAACTCGTCGGATGAGACCCCAGTGCTGGTATGCCATCCGGCCCAGAAGACGTTGAGATTTGCAAGAACCCATTTTACAGCACGAGCTCGAAAGAATATACTAGGCATAGTTACTGATACTCTTTCAAGTTCGGGCAGTGGTTGAACGCTCTCCGGCAAGTGAGAATTACTTGCAAACATTTCGGCCAAAAGGTTTGCCTTTTCAACCGGGTTCGTGAATGAGTGGTCATTCTTTATAAGAGCAGGAACCGAACTAGCGTTGTTTCTCAGCCTTTTAACGAATGACCAAAAGTTTTTACTTCCCCGCGGAAAAGTAAGAACTTTAGCACGAAGGCGCTGCTCGTATAAAGCCTTTTCGCGTCTAAGTACTGCGGCACATGAAGATCTCGCCTGTTTGCGAAGCAAATCAGTGTGGGCACATTTGTTATTGCGCCAATTCCTGAATGCTTCCTTTCTGGATCTGACTGCCAATTTACACGTCAGATTAAACCAAGATTTGTTTCTGGGTTTAATCGAAAGCTTTTTGGATGGGATGAAAATATCCATCCCTAGCCTTATTATATTCACCACCATTTCTGTCATGGCATCGACGTTTAAGTCAAGGAAACAAAGTTTCCAATTAAAATGCCCAAAAAAATCGTTCAGCTCAGCCCAACAAGCATCCTCGTAGTTAAAAATAGAGCGTTCCGTAGCCATGGGTGGAACCTCGCGAAAAGCGGTGGTATTCATAAACAAGTGTTTAAGAAGGATACTTAAAATATTTTGGACGTTGCGCTTAAACAATCCATATCTTCTTCGTATGTGTAACATAGAATTAATGGATTCCTAAATTCGGCGAAGAAAATGGAAATGAAAGTTTGTTTCCAATGGAATTTGTAGCGTTCAAAAGACAAAGGACGTCCAAGAATTACGTGGCGAAGATCAGAATTCAAAGAGTTCAAAATCAAAGGGCTCATATAGCCCCAGCTGATAAACCTGCCCCGAACAGAGTAAAAGTTAGAAACTTTGTTCAGACTCTATAGAGATAGTTGTTAAGCTCCTGTCATGAATAATAAATGAAAAGCCATAAAAGCAAGAGGTATTTATTTGTTATTGCTAAAAGGGTCAATAACACTGATGTAATTATATTATTTATAAGTGCATCAGCTGAAATAAAAAAACTACAGTCTATCTATCGGAATTTTATATTGTATAAGAAGAAGCACTGTAATATCTAAATAAAAATTTTAGAAATATATTGGATATACAAGTTAATAATGTCGATTTGGAGAACATATGGCATAACTATCACATATGGTTTGTGTCAATAATAACAAATATAGTATTTTGGAGGGTAAACATCTGTCATTATAATTCAGTATTCGATAGACGCCAAAATGTGAAGACACATTTTTTTCAATCGCTGTAATAAAGTCGAATTTTGTGCCTAAAAAATATGTTTTGCGGGGAAGTCTGATAATCTTCTTTCATTTGAAGAAAACGGTTGCTGAAAGTTACCGGTTGTTGGTAGAAGCTTACAGTCAACATGCACCAACTCAAAAAACTTGTTAACGTTGGTTTGCGCGATTCAAAAGTGGTGTTTTCGACATAAAAGACAAAGAGAGGCCAGTCAGCCGACAAAATTTGAAGATGAGGAACTGGAAGCATTACCCGATGAAGATTGTTGTCAAACGCAAAAAGAAGTCACACAACAAGCCATTTCTTTACGTTTAAAAGCATTGGGATTCATCAAAAGCAGGGAAATTGGGTTCCATATGAACTGAAGCCAAAAGACGTTGAAAGGCGATTTTGCATGTCGGAAATAAAAGAAGTCATTTTTGCATCGTATTGTTACTGGTTATAAAAAATGGATAGATTACGATAGCCCCAAGGGCATAAAGTCATATATAATAACCGGCCAACCAGCCAAATCAACGCCGAAGCCGAATACCCATGACTCTTAGGTAATAGTCTGTATTTGGTGGGATCAGAAGTGCGTTTTGTATTATGAGTTGTTGAAATCGGATCAGACGATCACATGGGAACTGTACCGAACACAATTGATTCATTTGAAGAGATCACTCAACGAAAAACGACCAGAATACTCGACCAGATCTGAGGCCATAATCTTCCATTATAACAATATTCATCCACATGTTGCAAAACCGGTAGAAATTATTTGGAAAACGGTGGATGGGTAGTTTTGGCTCACCAACCTTAGAGCGTAGACCTTACCCCTTCTGACTACCATTTTGTTTCGATCGATGCAGAACGCCCTTTCTGGGTTTCAGAAATTGGTTTGATTAATTCTTTGCCTAAAAACCAGAATAGTTCTTTTGGCACGGAATCCATATGCTACCAGAAAGATGGGAAAAAGTAGTGGTATCAGTATCAATGAGCAATACTTTGAATAATGTATCAATTCATTTTGTTATTATAATAAATGCATTTTTCAACCAAAAAAATCGACATTATTAACTTGTATACGCAATACAAGATTTTATTTAAAAATAAACACATAAAATTTAGAAAAATTAATGAAATCTTTATTTGAGTAGAGAGAACGATCTATATAATTCAATGTTTAAAAATGATTTCATGTAAATGTTGACTTTGGCTACGCCTCTTTACTCTTTCCAATATATCGGCCGGTATCTCATGAGTAAACTCTTCAATGTTGGTTTCCAGTGCGTCAACCGTTGTGAGCTTATCTTAGTAGACATGAGCCCTATCATAGTCCCACAAAAAATAGTCTAAAGGCGTTAAAACTCACTATCTAGGCGGCCAATTAACCGGCCCAAACTCTCTCTCTCTCTCTCAATTAGGCTATTGCTTCACACGCTGTGTGGCATGTGGCACCGTCTTGTTGAAACCACATTTCATCCAAGTCCAGCTCTTCCATTTTGTGCAAAAAAGAAAAATTATAATCATCACGATAGCGGTCGCCATTCATAGTAACGTTGCTGTTTTCGTCGTCTTTGAAAAAGTACCGTCTAATGTTGCCACCGACCCATAATCCACACTAAGCAATGCATTTTTCGAGCACTGTTGCTTGTTCACATAGCCATTCAACTAGAAATGAGTTGACCATAAAATAGAAGTGCACGATGCACTTTCTTAACCGAACATGAATTTTTATTATAAAATTTAATAATCTGCAAGCGTTGTTCGTTTGTAAGCCGATTCATGGGTATATTATAGACCCAATTGGACATGTTTGACAGTAACATGTTACACGAAAGCAGCTGAGGTGCCAAAAACAGTGATGCCAAAAAGAAAGTTGCTAAAAAAAATCACCCGATATTTTAATTCCCTTTGATTTTCATTTACACACCGCCAGAGTTTCACTACAATCCGGAAAGTGAATCTCATTTAGAATACAGTAGACACATATGTATGTATATTATTTAAATGCATTATCTTAACAAGCAACAAATCCTTAAAGTATATTTTTTACTTGTAAGTTATTCGATAGGTAGTCCTAAATATTAACTAGTTTTAACAGTCACTCGTAATGGGTGCTTTGGCTTCTGTAAGAACACGTTTGGGTTTTCTGAGCACAAAATACAACAATTTTGCTTACTAACGTACCCACCAAGATGAAAATGAGCTTCATCCGAAAAGATGATTTTAATTGATGATAAATTTCCAATAAATCCCGACGTTACTCAAACGTAAATCAATTTATTTCATTTAGTGGAGATAATATACTGAATTTTGTGACAGAATAGAATGATATAAGTATTGCCAGATTTTTAGATCATGCAGCCTGAAGGTTTACATAAGAATTGTTCCAATCAAGTTAAAAAGTTATTCTAAATTTATGAGTATGATTTATGTTGTATAAACAACAATAAAAATCCAATATAGCGCTTACTACCTAAGAAAGTGTAATGAAAACTTTAAGATAAAAATTTCATATTTTAAACATAAAACCTTCAACATGAATATATATATGCTCATTACTTATTTAGAAACGATGCATTTTAACACGTACAATAAATATTGAACTTCTTAGAGTAAATTGTCGATAAGTCATTTCTTTAAAAGTTTTTTTTTTTAAATACCTACTATCATAAAAACAATAATGAAGGCACGTGCGTTTTTAGAACTTAAATACTACATTTTTTAAATGCATCCGGTTGTTTGTATTGCCAGTAGTTTTAAGTAAGTTTGCCAGCTAAACGTGGCAGTTGGAGGTCAACATCTATTAACTCTATTATTAAAATATGGGATCTATTTATTTCAAATTTCAAAAATTCTAAAGTGACAGTAGCAAAACAAAAGTATTAAATTGATTTTGAGCAAATGTTTGTCGAAAATACATTTGTTAGTGATTTAAGGCATTTACTGCAACCTATACAACCTTTAATTAAAATCTCTATAGATTCTATAATAGAGATCACATTGAACGACTGCTAGTTATTATAACGGCTGTTAAAGTAGTGAATCATATTGTTGTTTAAGATATTTAAGAAAAAAAATATATTTTTCAAAATAATTCTAAAAAAAAAAATTATCTTTAAATGTTCATTGTTACACAAACGATTACTTTTGAAACCAATTAAATGTGATTTAATAGTTGAAAAATGTAATTTATTTAATTTAAAAACGAATAAAAAAAATATTTTAATTGTTTAATTGTAATACAATACAATGGAAATATTTGTTTTCCAACAAAAAGAACGATCGTTTAAAATAATTGCTCTTTGAACAATCACCCATTTACAAGTTACATTCATAAGATTACAATGATGCCGCTGCGGTTTCTTTGAAATAACATATTTATCAAATTCAAAATAAAAATATATTCTTCGAAAAATTCTATTTAAAAAAAAAATTTTTATTAAATTATTTTCTACAATTAAATATTTTTTCAGAAATACTTTTCACACAGATTAGAACGTGGCGAAATACGATTTGTTTTTATACCCTACACTAGAGGCAGTGTGTGTAAATTGTGTTTGTAACAATTAAGAAAATACACAAAGACTTTTCTTTTAATTGTATCGCGTATCCCTAGTAGGTGTCGTGCAAGTCTATTTGTGTGAAAGTTGTGGGTTCAATTCCTAAAAGAGACTTTATTCTGCTACACTACATCTACAGTACCAGACAAAATATTTGCATCTCACATTTAAGATATAATTTTCGGTCAGTATGTTCTCATTTTTTTGATAACGTTTTAGCATGATCTTTTTGCTTCTTGTTATTATGGAATAATATTTTTGTAGTGTATTAATTCAGAATTGTTATTTTATTTGACGCAACAAAAAAATAGCAACTCTTCAATTTTTTATATTAAGAAGGACACACGTAGTGTTTCTTAGTAAATTTTGGTTGCAAAAATGTAAAACGAAATAAAAGTTTATGCACTTTAACGACATTTTGATATGACACCAAATAAATTCGGCAAATAGCTACGGATACTTATTGTGGACGATTTTGATGAAGAAGTTTCTAAAAAAAACTTTTTATTGAATATATGGTGGGCCATTTAAAAACACAATAAAACAAGAACGGTTTGAAATTTGGCAAATTAATTTTTTTTTTTTTTTTGTGAAGTACAATTGCTCCGGTTAAAAGTTAAATATTAATTCATTCATATGGCTTCCGCGGCTGGCTTCACAGTAGTCCATTCAATCGGACAAATTTTCGAGAACTTTTTCGAATTTATTGGGTCGTATCTCAGCAATGGCAAGCTGCACCATACTGTTGAAACCAAACATCATTTACATCAATAGCCTGAAGAGCGGGCACAAAAAAATTAGTTATCATGGTGCGATAAGTGTCTCCATTGACCGTAATGGTTGCGCCGTCCTCATTTTCAAAGAAATATGTGGCAGTGATGCCTCTGCTCCACAAGCCTCACACCGGTTAAAAATTAAATATTAATTCATTCATATGGCTGCCGCGGCTGGCCCACAGTACCCCATTCAATCAGACAAATTTTCGAGAACTTTTTCGAATTTATGGGGTCGTATCTCGGCAATGGCAAGCTGCACCATACTGTTGAAACCAAACATCATTCACATCAATAGCCTGAAGAGCGGGCACAAAAAAATCAGTTATCATGGTGCGATAGGTGTCTCCATTGACCGTAGTGGTTGCGCCGTCCTCATTTTCAAAGAAATATTGACCAGTGAAGCCTCTGCTCCACTAGCCGCACACCAGCCGCACTCGTAATGGGTGCATTAGCGTCTGTAAGACCACTATTGGGTTTTTGCTTATTAACGTAACCACCAAGATGAAAATGAGCTTCATCCGAAAAGATGATATTTGAAATTTTTTTGATTTTTTTTAATAATTTTTTGCAATTTCCGACCAATTGTTCTTGTTTTGGAAATAGGCTAAAAGGTTTCCCTTAAAATCGGGCCCGATGTTGACAAAATAATTAGAACTACCTGTTAGTAGAACAACTATTTTTACACGTCTCGTTAACGCTCGGTTGCAAGCATATCGGCTATCAACAAACACTTTTATATTTAGACGTAACCAATTGAAATGGCTGTAATTTGCTAAAGAATATGCTGCATGGATGGTAAGCAAGTGAAAAGCATCCTTTTTCACGACTATTCAAAGTTCAAAACTATAACTAGTGATGGCATAACCCACGTAAGAAGACCCAAGGGAAAATGAGTTCAAAAGGATTATTCCTTAAGACGGCAAAACACTGAGGTGACCATATCATATTATGTTATTTATTCTATCAAAAGTTTGGACTCACTTTATAGTTTTAGTAGTTTAATGAATTAATGGGTACACAAAAACGTTTTTAGTCATGTTATGTTGCCATACGCTGAGTGAGAAATGACGCTACGTTGGTCATTTCAGCAGAATAACGATGCCAAGCTCACCTCAAACTTGCTAAAAGCCCGATTTAGGCAACAAAATGTTAATGACCACCTCAGTCACGAAATCTTAATCCGATGGAAGACCTCTGGTCAATTGTGAAACAGAGGGTAAGTTGCGATAACGTTAAAAATGCCTATGAGTTATTTAAGCGAATCTAAGATGCATGGTATGTCATAGCACAGCATACAATCAAAACAATGCTAGGCTGTTATTCAAAATAAAGACATTGCTACGAAATACTGAAATAAGACTAATTTAAACATAGGATTGGCTTGGTTGCAATTTTTTTGTCTTGCCGAAGCTTTATCTATGTTAAATTGAATTCGCAAAAAACTCGATATATTAATGAGATTAAAATAATTTTGGTTAAATAAAAATAAAAATAAAATTTTTATATTACAAACCCACATTTTTTTCAAATAATATTGGAAAGTGTATGTGCTAGTTGCAAATGTTTAGTCCGATACTGTAGTATAAGGTTTTTTTTATGCTTGAGAACATAAAATGATAATACGAAACAGAAATATTGTTGGTATGATATTTTTTTAAATATAATTTCCGGCATATATCCTACGCGGCTACGAGTAAAACGTTACAATTTTCCAATAAATCTGACCGTATAGCGTCAATGGTGGCATGAATATTGGCTTTCAATGCTTCAAGAGTCGCTGGTTTTTCGGCAAAAAACCAATGACTTAACATAGTCCCATAAGAAGCAATCCAGAGGTGTTAATTCTTCTAAAAAGAATATTGTCACCAAATTGATTTTGCAATAAATCGACTGTTAAGCTAACCTTACAGCAATTTGCAAAGTTTTGTTGGTACCAAATGTCGTTGATGCTTAGCTGTTTAATTTTTAGACACAAAAATTCAGTTGACATAACTCGATAGCGCTCGCCATTCACCGTATAGTCAGCTCCTTGTTCGTTTCGAAAGAAATGAGGACACAATCCGGAGTCGTAAACGATTCATGATGACTTGCCAAACCTTCCTGAACAGAAATGTCAACATAGCAGTCAAACTATAGTTATCGATATCGATGTCGATGGTTCTCATACTATGCGTTGCCAAATGAGCAGATTTATCGGTATTTTGCAATTTTTTTATGCATTCAGCAGTTTTGAAATTTTTGTTTAAAATAAAAGTTTTGCTGTAAATTGTCTAGATTTTGCAGTTTTTAACACTTTCGTACTTTACTTTTAATTTTTTTATTTTAATTACAATTTCTGAAGTAGGAATTTCACTCCATTTGCTTAATATTACAGTGGTGAGGTTTACTCGTACCGTTTTTAATGCGACAATATAATTATCCCTTTTTCTGACCACTAATCACAAAGAAAGAGAGAATTCATACAGTGCGGTATATTCACATTTAGGTCTAGGAAATTTGCATTTTCTGCGCAGTCGTTTCAGAAATTTAAATTTTAAAAAAAGAAATTTAAATTTTAAATATTAAAAAAGTTTTAGCATTAAAGGTAATTTTATTGCTGAATTTCGGTTCTTTTATTTTATCAACAAATTAAACCCTTTTTGAGTTAAGCGAATATATGTATGTTGTGCAACCTCCTTCATTTCGAAATAACGGTATATTTCGAAAACAAGAACTATCCTAAAAAGGCAATTAGCACCACCGAATTCAGTGTACTTGAAACTAGTTTACCCAATGGGTGATAAGCTCATTGTATCATCATTTATATACATAAAATGGAATTTATTGTGTTATGCTTGAATAAAAAATACACTATAATATAAATTATTCCAAGTGTTCTGTAAACGGAAATCGAAATCGAATGAAACTTCAAATTGCTACAATTTTCAAATCAGACAATATTTTGATATTTTTGCTTATTAATTCAATTAGATCTCAAATAACTTCTTTGATTATCAAAATTTTAAATAATTAATAATAATAATAATAATTTTAAGTATGTGCAGTTTTCTTTACTGGAAAATCTGTTTTTTTTTCTCCAAAATTTTGGCAACACTGCTCATGCAGCTAAAAAACACCCTGTATAGTCTTAATAGTTTGGCCATAATAACAAAAATATAAATAATTATGTCTATCGATTTCGAGTCATTTTTTAAGTTATGTGGAGCTGCTTCCTCCATCAGTTTTTCTATTCACAAGTTTATTTGTGTGTTATTGCAGTCTATGTAGTCATACCAAATTTTACATTGTGGTGTAGGGTAAAACTTTTACATACATATAGTCACACTTGACCGACTACAAGTTTCTAAACTACAACGCTTTTGTTTTAATTCGCAATTTTTATAATGAATCATTGATAAAATTTCAAGGAATTTTATAATTTTTTTTTAATTTTTTTTACAAGGTTTCTTCTTTGTTGGTTTTGCCCTGTGTATGACAATAAATCATTTTATTTATAACAAAAAAATAAAACAACAACTTTTAAAGACCCTTTTTGTAATGTTGAAATTTTTTTAAAACAATGGCTTTCATAACCAGGAAGTTTAATGCCAATGTTAACACACATGTAATTACCAATAAATTAAACTAAAACATATCAGGCAATCTGTCAAAATGAACATTGTTTGGGTAGGGAACCACCTCTCACTCAGCAGGGCATTATTATAAATAAAATGTATGAATATAATCATACATTTCTTTCCTTAGTTTTTATTCCATTTAAATTGTAGACAGAACTACAACTATTTACATAAGCAAACAGACATGAGCAGACACTAATTAAGGTAGAAAGGACGACTATTTTTGAAAAAATTCAAATTTATGCCTCCTTAATGATGGCTGAAAAAATGTGAGCACACATAAAATAGTAATTTAAAGAGTTATCGTGAATCTGCAACGAACTGTAAATA